>PVIJ01002458.1:11177-160552 GCA_004024925.1 Scalopus aquaticus | reverse complement strand
TAAAGGTGAGGACTCTAGATGGGGGTGGGGGGGAAGGTGTGACGGGGAGAGAGAAGTGTATTTGCTCAGCTAAAGTGCATTTCAGATCAGCTCAACATCCACTCCAAGCGAAATATGGGCCTGGTACTGCCAGACTTCCTGCAGGTTTCAAGAGAGGACAGAACTTGGAAGTGATTTAGCTCAGATTTTTTTAATGCCAACTGAAGATATTTTTAATGGTTGCAACGAATTCAAATGTTTTAAAACTTGGTGCTGCTTGGGAAAGACAGGCTTGCATATGATGTGAGGTCCCAGGGCTACCAGTTTGCACCTGCTGCTCTAGACCTTGGAGACAACAAGTATGGTCAGGCAACTAGGACATCAGCATTACCTGGAAGCCTTTGGAAATGAGAATCTCCATCCTGGCCCCAGATCTGCAGCATAAACCTGTCTTCCTATGCATGTTAACATTTAGAAAGCAAAGGTTGGGTCTCTGAGGTCCTTGAAATCTGCTATCTAGCTTTCCTTCACTGGGACATCCTCCAGCACTTTCTCTGAAGACAGGTTTGCTCTCTGTGCCTCTGTGCATGCTTTTGGTTACATTCCAGGGCTCCCCCGAGAGAACAGGAGCCCAAGTGTGTGGGTTCATCCTGGAGGCCCTGGACTCATCTGGTCCAAAGCCCTCAGGTGGGGGACAGCGAATCCCACAGCAAGTGTGTGGTTATTATCTAGCGTATGGGTCTGCTCATATAGTAAATGCATATTTTTAAGATCATCATTTCCTAGAATTTTCAGGCATTGACACAGATGACTATATTTGACTAAGTCCTAAAATTCCCTCCTGGGAGTCCCTGATCTGTTTTTCATTTCTTTTACTCTGATGTCTTCCCAATCTTTTGCATTTCCCCTTCTTTCTCTAACAGTCTAACTGGTGTGTCCCCAGGGTTGTGTCTTCTGTCTCCACAAGTATGTGTCTCTGAATTCTCCCTCAGGCCCATTTCTCAGTCCCATTCCAGCTGCGGGTGCCACCTCAGGCTCCCAGGATCCAGCAGGAAAGTATGAACTTTACCCCAGAGCTCATTCTGCCTTCGGTGCCACCCTCAGGTTTAGTGGGCTCAACCCTCAGGCTTGAAGCAGGAGTGGTGCAAAAGAACGAGTCAAGTGTCCCGATGTCAACCATTGAGCTTGAACGTCCTCATCCTTGGGATGAAACTGTCCCAGGTGTAAGCGACCCAGAAGTTGACAGTCAGCAATTTCATGGATATATTTGCTTTCAACTCTCAGTTGTAATTAAAATTTTTCCTCAGTCTCCTCCCCAACATATTCATGTGATGTCCACACCCATATCTGTTGGATATGACTTCCCACTGTCTGTATCTACTAGCTGCAAAATTCAGTGGATCTCTCTTGCCCCCCTGTCCATCGCTGTTCCCCAAGGCCCTACTCCCCTAAAATCTAGCTGCACTCCTGCGAGCGCTGTGAAGTTTGAGCTTCTTCAAGTCCTCCGGACCCCTCTGCCAAAGATAAAATGCTAAATGAACTCCGCTTGTCTAAACTCGGCAACGTGTCCTGAGTGCTTCCTCAAGGAAGCCCATGTCTTCATCCTGACTTTTTAAGTCCTTTACGGCCTGACCCAGTATGTCCACACTCTTCAGTCACACACCCCAGGCTCTCTAGGGAAATGGAAGGGGGTGTTTTCCTACTGCCAACTGAGCCCTAACATTTCCTTTAGTTAGAATGTTCTTTCACTACCAATTTCCCCTAAATCTAAGTGCTTCCAAGTGTCGAAGGTCTCCGCTCAAGGTCATCACCTCCCCCATTCTCTTCCCTCCTCCCTAGTTCACTACTGCTTTGTTCTTCCTCCTTAGGGCACAGCTTGGTATTGTCTTAAGTCTGCTCCTACTCCCAAAACAAAATACCATAGACAGGGTGGTTTCAACAACAGAAATGCATTTCCTCACCATGTGGGAGGCTAGACGTCCAAGATTAAGGTTCTGGTCAACTTGGTTTCTGAAAGTGGCATGTTTCTGACTTTCAGCTGGCTGGCTACCTTCTCTCTTGGTCCTCAGCTGGCCTTTTCTTTGTGTATGCTTGCATGCAGGGAGCGGGGAGAGGGAGAGAGCGCAGTGCTCTGGTGTCTGCTTTTAAGAATACTAGCCCTATAGGATCAGACTCCCACCATTATGGCCTCATTTTACACCTTAATTACTTCCTAGAGGCCCCATTTCCAAATATAGCCATATGACTTAGGACTTCAATGTAAGACTTTTCTGACAATATCAGAGTATGATCTAGAGGATTCCTGGACCTGTGACAAGTGAGATGCTACCTTGACACTTGATCTGCTTTCCAGATTTGATGTAAAAGTTAAACAAGTTTCTGCCTTGCTTAAGCCACTATTACATTTTACTTTCTGTATAGCTGCATAATAGTTGCATTGGAACGAAATAAGATAGTTACAACGGTTGAGGTTGCTGCAAGCGATGAAGTATGTGTCACCTTACACTCAATTGTATGAGAAAACACAGAAAGTACTCAGGTTTGGTGTTCGTATGCTGCAGCCGGAAGAAGAAAAGACCTCCTGTAGCCATGGAATCATTTGCTTCTCACTTGAGTTGCTGTCATTTTCTCATCCCCTATACTCCTTGCTGTCTAGTGGCCTCTGTTCTACATTGGAATGGTCATGTCTGTAGTTTGTTCCAACCTCAGATGATGTCTTCATCTGGGATCACACACAGTTTACATTTCAGGTGGAAATTCTCCCCGAACTTAATGTCTCTAACTCTGGCTATTTCTACAGGTCAGCTTGCTGACCATGGATGCTAGAAAATATTTTGCCTGTTTGCTTGGTTCACACTCACCTGACTACATTTCTGATCTACATTACTGTGGAAGACAAGATTTTTGTAGTTAGTTCCTGCTTTTTGTTTGCAATGAAGCAACTCCCACAATAAATACAACATGAAAAAGGTTCTCCAAGGTGCTGCAATAAAAGATGCACAATCCCTTCCCTCAAATCATAATGGATGAGAAGCTTCTGTGCCAAGTCCCTGCCAGTGACCAGGACTCCAGACAGCAACCTCGCCTCGTGCAGCAAAGGGGATCCAGCAGAGTTAACTCGCTCTGAGCCATGACCTGGGTCCCAAGTGTTATATCCTCTCTCATTTCATCTTCTTGGGCACATGCTGTCTCTCACCCTTGATAATATAAAGCTTATATTAGCTTTAACCAGTAGTTTGTTATGTAAAATGTTCCACATGACAGCTCAGCTTTGCCCTAATTCTCCCATTTCCTGCAACCTCTTAAAGATCTTTCTTAATGTCCTTGCTCTGTAATCCATTAATTTCTATTTTATGAGTAGAGACTTCCCTTGATATTTCTTTGCCACTTAGGTTTTTTTTTTCTTTCTTAGTCTCCCCCACCTCTTGACATCCTCTCTCATCAAGCTCTTTTACACATTTGATAACAACCTCTCATGTTTTAAGTTAAGTTTGTCACCCAACATTTCATCCTCCCTGCAAAGGAAAAGCAAATGGTCTGAAACAAAAGCAAAAAAAAAAATGTTTCTTTGGGGTGAGACCTAGTTCAAAATGCCAACTTCACCCTCTGATGTTCTTCTGTGGCACTGACAATGCTTATAAAACAGGACAAGATGCTCATTTCACCTCTCTGACAATGCTATGAGCATTGCTATGAAACCAGGGATCAAATCTTTAACTTCCTCCCCCAAGGCCAAGAAGCTCCAGGCTGCTTACTTAGTAGGTTCTGTGTAAATGTTAAATGATTGAATACTGTAAAGCACTCAGCTTTATTTGTCTTAAAATTTATAATTTTATGATGATAAAATACTAAGTGGTTAAACTGAACTTCATCAAAATTAAAAACCTGTGCTTTTCAAAAGACACTGTTAAGCAAATGAAAAAACAATCCACAGACTGAGAAAACAAAAGATTTGTGTCTGAATTGCTAAAGAATTTCAAAATTCAATCATGAGAAAACTTGACAACAAAGTGGGCAAAATATTTCAATATATACTTTATGAAAGAAGACATGTGAATAGAAAATAAATATATGATAAGGCATGAATCCTTATTAGCTTTAGAGAAATGCAAATTAAAACTGTAACAAGATACCACTCTCTGTTAGATTGGATAGAATGAAAAAGACTGGCCATACCAAGTGTTGGTGAGATGAAAAGAAAATAGAACACTCAAAGTACACTGCTGGCAGCTGTGAAAAATGACACAACTACTTTGGAAAACAGTTTGTATGTTTCTTAAAAATTAAACATACAACTATCTTATCACCTACCCATTCAACCCTTGGAACGTACGCAAGAAAAATGAGAGATGGATCACGGGTGAATTGGTGGTGGGCTACCCAAGGGGAATGCAAAATGTAAAAGACATAAATAACAATAAAAATATATATTATAAAAAAAAGAAAGAAAGAAAAATGAGAACACATATTCATTCAAAGACTTGTAAATGAATCTTGACAGCAGGCTGATTTTCAATAGCCAAAAACTGAACACAACTCAAATGTTCATCAACAGATGATGAAATTGCAGTATACCCTCACATTGGAATACTACTCAGCAACAAAAAGGGATGAATAATACACATTACAATATGAATGAATCTTAACAAAATTATGCAGGATGACAAAGGACAGACAAAAATGTGTATACTATGATTCCATTTATACAATGTCCTAGTCTATGTAGATGAAGCTATAGTCACCCTGAGATCACGGATGAGTGCTTAGGGCTGGGGTCCAAGGGTTTAGAGGGAGTGGCACAAAGGGAACAAGGGGAAACTGTGCAAGGTGCTGTATATGTTTATGGTCTTGATGATTTTACAGGTGTATATGTGCATTCACACTTATCAAATTGACGCTTTGAATAGTTTCCTTTTCTCACTGCAAAAAAGAAATGGCAATTCTGTGACAGGATAGAGGTTATAACTATACCATGGTGGTAACTATTTTGCTGTGTATAAAATAATCCAAATTTATACAATGTTATGCATCAATTATGTCTCAGTAAAGTTGGCAAAAATAAAATAAACATGTACAGTTGATTTTCTGTCAATTATTAATCAAAAAACTGGATAGATCAAGGGATGGGTGGATGGATGGTTAGAGAGATAGATAAATAGATAGATGATAGACAAATACACAGACACTTTTGATTTTCAATTCTGATTCCCATTCTCTCGATTTTTTGTTTTCCTCAGAACCTTCTGTAGTCTATCCACCTTTTGCCCCATAAATATAAGATGTCACTCACCGAGCTAGGGTTAAGAAACAGATTTTACCTTTTGCAAAACTGGCTGAAGGGTTTTTGACTTTTCTATAAAATTGTGTCTGGGAAGATATGATAGTGTCATATTGTTTACATGGATTTCTCATGTCCTCTTCAAGTGTCTTATCCTCAACCACAACCAGCAACAGAAAGTGGGAGGAGCCTAAAGCTGGACTCCTATTGAGAGTGTAGATTTTAGTAGTAAATGCATGCATGATACTGTTAGACAGAGTTGACTATGAAGTCACAGCCTGGACTAATATAAACTGCCCAAAGCAAGGGACTTCCCTCTGACTGGTTGAGAACCTTCCTGGTGTTGCCAGATACAAAGAGGAATTCACACCATCCTGACCCTTGGGTGCCAGGGCCAGCCCTTCACCTGACCACCCCTTACACGATAGCCTGAGTACTCAGTGGATGCTTGAACAAGGGCAGAGGGGGTTCAGGAGAGGCAGAGGCAGTTTATACTTCCATTTCCAGTGGATATCATGGATAGTGATGAACTCTGGTGAGCAAGATGGGGTGATTCCAAAGGAATGGGGTATGGAAGTTGGAAGATCTTCTGACAGCCTGACAGGGGAGGTCACCCTGAATTGATAAGTAGGAGAAGGCCTTCCCACTGGACCACATTGCCAGGGTCCCCTCCAGGCTACCTGTAGGCTTCTCACTCTTCATTGACATTTGACCTGGGTCTATACCAATGGTGACAGCAAACTCAGAAGGAAATCTACTGGAGGAGGGTTTACAAAGAAGATATTGTGGCCAGTGTAAAAACTTGAGCTTGTTCCCTAGTCCTCTCTCTAAGTTCTGGTGACGGGACGATATGACAGTGATCCAGGTCTGCTGCTGATTTATTTTGTCCATTCACCATGTCAAGAAGTAGCAGATTCCAGTTCCTCTTAGTCAAAGCAGGTATATACTAGGTGGGTGGTGAGGAGGAGAAGACAGTCTGTGACGGTCTTCTTTGAAAAATCGCTGGCAGCAAAGACCCTCCTCTGGCCACCAGTCCTCGCCTCCATGTCCGGGCAGGCGCAGCTCATATTGAGCATGACTCCATTGCTGATTCCAGAACTGTGGTCCATATGTGTTTAGGGAGTGAGGCTCTGCAAAGATACTCCTAACCTGTCCTTAGAGTGTGATCCACAAGATGGGGACCCAGATGATCCCATGCTATTGAAGGATAGATCAGTATAGACTGAGAATCAAGGAAGACTTCCTGGAGTAGTAGGTGGAGCATAGCTGGGCCCAGAGAGTGATGATTTGGAGCTCTGAGCACTGGAATATGGATGGAAGGAAGAAAGGGATAGGATCTAGGGAAAGCAGGCAGGAGACTGGCCTAGAGGGAAAATTCTGGAAAGGGCTGGTATATTTGAGAAGAGGTCACCATTTTGCCCAACCTCCCCAAGGGCCAAGTTCATCAACTGACTGAATGAGTGCCTCGGTAAGTGGGCAAATGAATGGACTCAGCAAGTCTGTCTCTGGAGGCTCTGAAGACAGTGGTGGGGTGAATGGTGGGCTTGCAAAAGATGTCCACTCAGAATCTTTGCATGTGAATTTATTTGGAATGAAGGTCTTAATCGAAGTAACTAAGGGAAGGATCTCAAGATGAGATTGTCCTGAATTTCCCAGTGACAAGTATTCTTGCAAGAAAAGAAAAGAAAAGAGAAGACAGAGACACAGATATAGACAAGAAGGCCAAGGGCAGACTGATGCCAGAACTAGCCAAGGCTGCTAGCAGTCTCCAGGAACTAAGAAAGAGGCATGGAAATAGTCTTCCTGTTTCAGAGGAACCAATAACTCCCTCAGAACATCCAGAGAAACCAACCATAATGACAGACTTTCAGACTTCTAGCCTCCAGGCCTGCAGAGAATACACTATAGTTCTGTTGTTTAAACCACCAAGTTTGTGGTCACTCATTATGGCAGCCCCAGGAAACTAACACAAAGACTATGCTGTGCGGCTGAGACTGATCTTCCAGAAGGCATGGCACCCTCGAAGCTCTTTCAGCTCCAAATTTGTGGAAGAATATTCTGAGAGTATGCGTAGGAAGGGCTGCTCTCAGAATGAAATCCAAATGAATCAGGAAAAGCTGAGGACCCCTCTCAGAGGCCTGAAACTTTTCCGATTTCAAGCATAACCCCCTTCATCTTCCCCTCAGTCCCTGATTGGGGTTTGCTGTAGTCTTTTCATGCCAAGGCTAAAAGTAGCACAAAGTTCCAGAGGCAAGCATAAAGGAGATCTAGAAAGACATTTTTCTTTCATTTCCCTCAGTCTTTCCATTGATAAACAATAAGCCTGGCAGCAGGCCCAGCTCTCAGGAAATGTTCATGGAAGAATTGCTTACAAGCTTTGGGCTAACAGACGTACTGGGCCCAAGAAACCCAGGTTCCAGTAAGCAAACTTCTGGAACTCCCCATCAGCTAGTAGTCTGATTTTCTTTTTCATTGACTCTCACCTCTCCCCCTCATCCTTTACCATCTTTTCTCTCTCTTAACCACAGAGCCCTCCCTCATGGTGTTTAGTGATGACCACTGGGTTTTGGGAATGTTTTACATTATTGAATTGTGTGCCGTGCAAATGTCCAATATTTGTTTTAAACTTCTGACTTACTGTGCTTTGCACATAATCCTCTCAAATACCCTCCATTCTGTTAAAAATGGCTGCCTTTCATCTTTTCTTTGGCTATGTAATACTCCATGGTGTGTATGGACCACATCTTCTTGGTCCATTTATCCATTGAAGGAGATTTAGGTATTGGAGTGATTGTGAATAATGCTGCTGTGAATACTGTGGAGCACATGGGGTTTTTAGTGATGGTTTCACGTTCCGTGCATGTATGCCCAAGTGGCATTGCCAGGTTGTACGGTATTTCCATTCTTAGTTTTTAAGGTAAACCCAGATTGCTTTCCATAATGGTTGAACCAGTTCATATTCCCACCAATGGTGTAGTAGCGTTCCTCCTTCTCCACATCCTCACTTCCTTTGACTTTCTGAATGTCCTTCAAACACTTAAACAGCTTCCCTCTTCCCCACCTATTGTGACTTCCTTTCTCTAGCAACCTCTCTCCACCGGCCCTTGTGTTGACACCGCCTGTCTCGGAATAAGGCATCCAAGAGGTATGTGGCCCTGCTTCCAGGCATGTGGGTTTTTGCAAGAAGCACTGAGCTGGATTCCAGAGACATGAGGTCAATTAGATCCAATCTGACTGACCAGGGAAGTGGGTACAGAAATTACCACATGGTCAAAGGTCTTTCTCTGTCCTTTTGGATGCTTATCTGATCATTCTTTCTTCCCTTATTATTCTGAAGTATGAGGATAGTTAATGACATACAGCAGTGGTTTTCAATCGTGGGCAATTTTGCTCCCCTGGGGACACTTGGCAATGTCTGAAAACATTTTTGGTAGTCTCAGTTTGGAGTTCGTTCCTGATATCTAGTGGGTGGAGGCCGAGATTATGCTAAGCATCCCATAAGCACATAACAGCTCCCATAACAAAGAATTGTCCACCCCCAAATGTCAGCAGTGCCAAGGCTGAGAAATGCTGGTACACAGTAATACTCGCTTAACCAGAAGGTGAGTAACAGCCACTGAAGCCCATGTGTGCAACTCCAGAGAGGAGAGGAACTGCTTCTTCTTCAGGGAGCTTCAGACTCATTATTATCATGAAAAAACTAAAACTATGAGCCCTGAGATTTAGCAGAAGTGACAGCTGAGAGCAGAAAAAGTAATGCCTATTTGTAAACATGACTGAGAAGGAATTAATTATGGTCAGTGTTTAAGGAAAGAATGCCTTCTAGAATAGCATAGTACTTAATAGTTTTTATGATGAGCCTTCTTAAATCTTATCAAAAATATGGAAAGCACTTTTTAACCAAAATAGCAACATCAACAACAAAACCCACAGGTTTTGGCATGTCAACGTTTCGTTAAATTTAGCTGGAACACAACTCAGACAAATGAGATATTATCATATATATTTAGAATATTTCTGCATTTTTAGATGACAAGATTGACTATGTAAAGATCATTTTGTTTACTTAAAAACTTTTATTTACTTATTGCTTTTGAAAAACGAATGGCACAAGATCTTAATGGGAGAGTTATATAATACATGCAAGTGAAAAGACTCCTAATTCCAATATCTAGAGATAAATGCTGTTCACATGTTAGTGAATATGATATTATAAAGGATTTCACATTACATCTCTGATATTGTGACTTTAAATATATAGTATTACATCACATATATATTTAATCAACTAGTAGGGAATTAGTTCTTAACCGTCCAACTGTGATAGTGCTTTGTAAAGTTACTCATGGCAGGCACCCCATATATAGGGTATAAATATATATTATGAACATCTTCACACCAAAATGGAAAGATACATTTTGATGAATATATACAACATCCATTCTGATGACTGAATGAGTGTGCTATATTTTGTGACCATTTTTATTGTCAGTAATATAATGAACATCAGGCATGGACTTTAGATAATGTAAATATGAGAAAGGTTTGAGGAAGGGTTTTTTGTTTGCTTGTTTTTTCACCTTTGGGGAAAATGTCCTAACGAAATATGACTGCATCCCCAAACCCTCCTGTGTTCTGTGGGCCCTGTCCTCAGGCTAAGATAAGTGGTGAACATCATTCTGGATATTTCTGTGAGGGGGGTTGGATGAGATCTATATTTAATGGGCAAACTTTAAGCAAAGCACACTGCCCTCCATAGTGTGGGTAGGCCTCAGCCAATCAGTTAAAGGCCTCACTGAAGCAAAAGACTGACCTCCTCTAATCAAAGAGGGATTCTGCCAGCAGGTTGCCTTTGAACTCCACCTGCAACATGGGATCTTCCTGGTTCTCCAACAGACTTGAAGTTGAACAGCAGCTTTTACCTGCAACTCTGGGACATGAGATTGTGGTTCTGTTTTTCTGAAGAACCCTGACTAACATACTAGGTAAAGGCCTTGACTCTGGATCTTGGCTTCCTCAACTGCATCTACAGGATGAATCATAGCTGAACCTTTGAAGAAGAAGTATATACACAAGCGTGACCACAGCCCCATTACCCTGGCATTTTGCCAAGAGGATAAGCCTTCTTTGTCTTCAGCAATAATGAAGCACTGATATCCAGGCACCTCATGGTATGGGCACTCAGTTCCCCTCAGATTGGTGATCACGCCAGAGTGACATAGTCATGCTTTTTACAGAACCTGGATCATCTCATTTTCCAGTGGATCAGCAGACTCAAGAGAATGGATGTCTTAAGAGAGATTATGGCAGTGTCAATCCAGCCAGTCCTAGTCCTTGTCCAGTGGTCTCCCTGTCACATCAGGTGCAATGGATCACTGGAGAGAGGTTATTTCCTCCAAAAACACACATAGAAGGGAGTCCAGGATGGGCTAGAAAGTCGGCTGTATAAGGACTAAGCCATGGTCAAAGGGAATGGGGCCATTTTGCCTGAAGATAAGAAAGAAGGACGGCTGTGGTTGGCATCTTCACTGATGGGGAAGAGGGATTTGGTTTATGTGTTGCAGAAGGCAGAGCTGGGTTTCTTGGAGGCAGATTTCTAACTATTGCAAGTAAGTTGTTTGGGACAGGTAATGAGCTTCCTTTGACTGAAGGAACATGAGTGAGCTGGGCTGTAGGAAAGAGGCTCTGTGACATTTATGCAGATGGGACCTAGGTAAAGAAGCAGCCTCCCTGGGTAAAAAAAAATAAATTAGACCCTGTGGAGGAGGCATAAATAACCTGAGAGGCATTTGTAAGGCAGGTGGCCCAGGCAATCACCCAGGTCCCTGGTTCCACCAGCCCAATGGGACATGGGCCTCCGTCTGGCCCAGGGCACCGATGATGCTTTTTGTAAACAGAACTGCTCTTGGCTCGCAGCCCAGTGGTCTGTGCCTCACACCGTGTGGACTCCCCTGCGCCAGGGTCTGCATGTTCAAGAGCTGCTATGCACTGGCCAAGTGGTGAGTAACTGATGATGAGGCCAGGAATGCCAGGGAGTGCGCTGAAGAAACCTCTCTGAAAGGGACTCAGCCCAGCCTATCTTCCTAGCCCCAGCAGATGCTCAGAGGCGCCTTCTCTACCAGGCCAGGAGCGAAGAGGCACACTGCCCTAGAGAGCCTGGCCCAGGCCCCCACTCCTGAAGGCCTGGGGGTGCCTGAGAAACCCCTTGGTCACTGCTGCCTACTGCGGGGTTCGTTTGCAAATGTCTCCTTTCCTGAGAACACCTAGTTATTTTCTAGAGAAAAATTGTATTTCCTGGTCAAATGAACTTACACCCAGTTGCTAAAAGGTCTTAGTACCAAAGGGAGGAATGATTCCACCAAAAGACACATAACTCCATCATTACCTGGAGGTTAAGATCGTCACCCCAGGGGTTTTGCCCTCCTCCTTCCTCTGAACCAGTAAACAAGGAGTCACCGCCCCCACAAGGAGGGGCGATTCATCTGACCACCAAGGGGAAATTGAGTTACTACACAATAGAGGCAAGGAAAGGAGATCTGGAATACAGGGCCTCCCTCAGGGTGTCTCTCAGTATCACCAGCTCTTCGGTGATCAAAGTCAATGGAAAAACCACAATAATCCCGGTCAGGCAGAACTGCCCATGGCCTTGGCCCTTCAGGAATGAAGATCTGAGTCACCCATCAGGCAAGAACCACAACAGCTGAGGATTTTTTAGAAAGGTGAAAAGGTAGTGGAAAAAGTGAGTTATAAATACCAGCTATTACCACTTGACCGTCTGGAGAAACAAAGATTGTAGTTGTTATGAGCATTTCTTCTTTATTCTATTATAAAGATATTCATGTATAGATATGCCAACTCTTTTTTCTCTTATCCCCTTATCATCTAATATAAGATGTATTTTTTTTAATATATTTTTATTGTTATTTATGTTTTTTACATTTTGTATTCCCCTTGGGTAACCCACCACCAATTCACCCGTGATCCATCTCCGTGGTCCCTTGTGTTCTTTTCTACTCCATTTTGTGCCCTTATCCTCCCCTTCCCCCCACCCCCCTCCCACCCGCTGAGTGTCTCTCTCCTATTTGGTTTCCTTATAGTCCTGTTATAAGTGAAACCATTCGATATTTTTCTCTTTCTTTCTGGCTTATTTCACTGAGCATGATCCCCTCTAATTCCATCCATGTTGCTGCAAATTGCATGTGTTTATCTTCTTTGAATGATGAATAATATAAGATGTATTAATAATAGTTTCGTTTGAAATTCTACCTTTGGACCACAGTTTTATTCATTTATATCACAGTATTTAAGTTACTAGATACCAAAAAATAAAACAAAACAAAACACTGAATGTTATCCAAACACATTGCATCTTCTGCGGGAAAGGCTAGCATTTTTCGATTATATGCAAGCCGAAATCATGGAAGGTGCCTGTATGACTTTGTTATTATATTTACCTGGAGATTCAGTATGTTTTCCGGAGATGTATATGAGCACCAAGATGACAAGAGGTGGACTGCGATGATCAGTTTTGTGTCAACTGGGCTAGTTATTCAATCAAACATTAATCTAGATGTTACTGTGAAGGTGTATTGTATGTGTGATTAAAGTCCATAGTCAGTGGACTTTAAAAAGGGAGGTTATCCTAGATAACCTCTGGGTGGGCCTGATTCAATCAGTTGAAAGGTTTTAAGGACAAAACTGAGGCTACCTAAAAGAAGAAGAAATTCTACCCTTGGACCACAGCTTTATTCTGACAGCTTGTCCTACACATTTTAGATTTGTCCAGCTGCCCTTTACAATTGACTATGTCAGCTCCTAGGGATAAATGGGTTAATATGTCTTTTCCACTGATTTTGTTTCTCTGGTTGAAGCCTAGCTGATAGGAATATGTGGAGATCAACCCAGTGGAAGGGGCAAAGGAGAAGGGCATGCCATATTGGTTATCATAGAGACTGATAAACTCAGGGAATAAAATGTGCCCAGTCCAGCTAAGCTAGGATGATCAGTACGAAATGGTTGTACTAAGTAATTTGGTGTTTTGGGGCTGAAATGTCAGGCTCAGGAGTTAGAACTCCATGCTGCAGTGATGGATACAGATTGATACAAATCTAGATCTGGGAAAAGAATTGTCTGACTCTCTGACTAGGATGGGTTAAAGGTAGAAAAAGCTGAAAGCAGAGAAATACCCTTTTATTGGTTCCATTCTAGAAGGAGAGCCAAGTGCCCTTTGCAGGAATTTTAACTGAGAACTATTAATTACATAGCGGGAAATTTTGTGTATGTCTGATGAAGGTGAGTGAAGGCAAAAATGTGGGAAAGACAGCAGTGCATGGACTCAAGAGTGGGGACAGGGAGTGACGGGGGGAATCAAAATTCACATGGTAGGTTGGATCCTTCTTCTCAGTCTCCACAGCCTCCCTGTATTAGAATTGAACAACCATGTCCTTTGCCAAGATATTCTTTGCCATTCTTCCTACTAGAGTGAAGCCTATTTTCCTGACTCCATGTTGACTGTTGTGATGAAGTAATAATGTGCCAGTTCTGAGGCATCACAGTTCTGCTCAAGTTCTGCACTTCATGATTGACTGTGAGAAGAGCACCCAAAAGCCCCTCCGTATACCCCAGATTGAATACTTGTGGAGCTGCTGAGAGCCCAACCCTCAACCTGGAGCCAAGCTTGTCAACCCATATCTTGAAGCAGCCTGTCCAGCCAAGTTTAGCCTGGATCAACCAGTTCTCAGTCCACCCGCAGACCTGGGAACCTGAGAACAAATCATTGCTATTATGAGCCCCAGGTTCTGGGTGTTTTGTTACCCACAGTGTTGTTGTGGTGGCTGCTGACTAGTTCAGTTTATCCTTTGTGTTAAGGGAACATAGTTGCCTCCATCAACATGGTGTTTCTGCCCATAGCTCTGATGACTCTGTGGTTAAATATGTCCTGAGTCCCAGAAGTCCTGGGCTCAGGAAGGTTCTGTTCAGCTGTGTGTCAGTTACAGGTAAAATCTGAGAAGAAGCTGAGGGGAAATGGAAGTACATTGTACTGGACTGAGGACACCTAATTTCTGGACCCACATCTGCTACTACTTCTCTGAGTGGCCTTGGCTTATCACATCTCCCTTCAAAAACTGGGGAACATGGTAGCACTCTGATGCCTCCTGGCTAACGCTGCCCAGCTTGAAATCAGCATCGATAGTGTATTGAGCGACTACTAAGTGGCACAGTATTCTTATCAAAATTCTTTTCCCGTAGCAGGGAAAGACGTTTGGCCTTACTTCAAACTCAAGACACTGACAGTGCAGCCTGAAGTTGCCTTGAGAAAGGGGCTGAGGCAGTATTCAAGTTCAGCACTGTAACAGACCTTCTTAGATAGTAGGAAGGGGCGGTGTTGATAGTGGTGTGATTTGCCACTCCCGAGTAACTGCTCCCCACTGGGTGTCTTTGGGCTCCCTGCTTAGTAGGCAGGCCTGGGGAGCCAAAGCTATTGGGTGCTCTTAAGACTGAGAGCTTTCTGCCTGGTCCCAGCATACCTGGTCCCCAGGAGCAGATCCTTGGATGTTTTGAAGCAATGACATCAGCAATAAGAATGTGGCACTTGGGAAGCAGGCTGCATGCACTTTTAACTGCAGGTCCTCTGTGGCTGTCCATAGAGCACCCATAGTGCGATGAACCACTGGGCTTCCCTGAGCGCTGCAGCCATGACGGAGGGTGCATGCACAGCCCTCCAGCGGGCCTGATAGAGCACAGCTCTGCCCTGGGAGACACTGGGTCCCGGCAGCATCAGGCGCTCCTTGTGCAGCTTGTGAGGATCTTTGGGCATCTCTATGTCAGGTTCATCTCTAAACTGATCACACGACAGAGGTAAGAACCAGGAGGGGGGACTTGGATTCTTTACAGCTTCTAGATGCTAAGTTTCTATAGTAAAGGGGTTCTACAGAACAGGACACTGAGGATTTGAGTCTAGAATCTTTGAGTTACTAGGGACAGAAAACCTAAGTCAGACTGGCCGAAGGAGAAAAAGTATTTTGTCTCACATAACTAAAAAGCACAGAATCAGGACTGGCTACAGGCTTGGCTGGATCCAGGGTTCCAACACCACCAGCTGATACTAAAACACTCAACATGCCCTCCGTGTTCTGATTCTGCCATCCCCTATAATGGCTCCACTCTCCACATTGTGACTCTGGGCAATTTCAGAATCCCCTATCTCCTAAAAAAATAAGGCCAGCAGAGAAACAGCTTCATTTCTCCTTTTTAATTTTTTACCCTAGTAAAAGCTCCAGCTTTGTATTTCATTAGACAACTTAGGTCTGTGTCTGTTCCTAAATCAATCATTGTGACCAGGGTTCACCCCACTTTTAAGTACATGGACAGAAAATGGAAAAAGGCTAGAAGAAATAGGGAGAATGGATGCTGGAGAGACAAAACCGACAGCTATACCTGCTGTGGAACAAGGTCTCTGTGTTTATTAGCTGACAGCTGACCCAGCCAGGAGACATTCCTGAGGCCAGGAAAGCCAACAAACAAAAACGCCCAGTTACTCATTAGTCAATGCAAACCCTGCCAGCATGGGTGTGGGTGTCTCCCGAATTCTCAACACCGCGCTAGGTAACTTTGAGAATGAAAAAAAAAAAAAGTAGCATATTAGGGGACCCCAGTGGTAAGGGGCCTGTAGTGTAGTTGGAGACACAAAAATTAGCACAAAACAGAGAAATGGGGTAGGTTGATTGAGGCTTAATGTGCTTGATTCACACCAGTGTTCTGGGAAATGAGAGAGGGGAGATCAGTGTGACCTGAACAGTGAGGACAAGATCTTGGTTTGGAGGAGTGCCAGGAAAAAGGTGGGTGTTCCAGGCATGGGTGGGTTCTGGAGGTATGAGGGTGACTCAGGGACCCCACAGGTGAAGGAAGGAGCTGGCTAAGCAGTTAGGAAAAAGCTGTCTGCCAGAGCAGGGCCAGACCCTGAAGTATCCAGACACTAGGTAGAGGATTAGATTTATTCCAGGGCAGCAGGGAGCTATGGAATGCTTTAGAGCAGGAGCAGGACAAGACATGGAGCTTGCTCTATTGCCAGCTCCATTAGTCCACAGTACCGCTGCATCCCCAAGGACTCAAGAGGGCACCAGTTAAAAGTGCACATGCAAAGTGTCAAATAAAAAGGAAAAATACAACACTGTATATATTGTATGATCCCAATTTGGTGGGAAAAAAAATATAGACATTATCCTGCCAAGCACCATGTTCAAGTACTCGTATTTGCTGAGTGCAAAGAATGCGCCACAGAGCACTCTCGGTTAATTAGTCCTCTTCCTACAACAGGGGTATTATCTTCCCCCTTTTCATAGTTCCAGAACTAAGTTTTACACCAAGCAAGTGAGTGGAGAGGCGGGGTGTGACGCCAGGCGTGTCTAAATCCACATTAGCCCCTGTGTTGAAATGTTAACCGTGATTATGACTCTGTGGGCGGATTACAAGGGATTTTCATTTTCCTTTTTGTACTTTTCTATAGTTTGCAAATTGTCTATGGTGAAATATATGTTACTTTTGTCAGTAGAAAACAAATATATGCTTTAAAAAAAAATCCTCTAGCCCTCATGCAGGGGGACCTCAGATCTCCAGAGAAATTACTACCAAAACTACCATTTAATTTCCCCAGTTCTTCAACAATAACAGAGCCTGCAGCAAACTGGAAGAGAGAGGTTGCTCTCCCAGATTCCAGCCCCTAACATTGCCATAGCGCCCATTCCATTTTTCGACAATTCCTCTTGTTTAAAAATTAACTTTGATCATATAAATGATATCAGCATAACTTCTCTTTATTGAAAATTAAAATACTCTAGATAAGATTAAAATGCGACTTGGTCACCACAACTCCCATCCAATCAATCTCCCATGAGAGGTGCCTGAGTCACTAAATTGTTGGGTCCTTCTAGAACTGTCCCTGTGTATTTATGTAAATAAATTTGTATCCATAAAAATAGGTGGCATTGCATGTGGGTTTAATGCAACTGCATTCTATTTTGTGGACTGTTCTGCAACTTGCTTTTTAAGTCCACCAAGATGCCACACCTGTCCGCTGGAATTGTGAAGCACCAAGAAATGTCATTCAGACCATGGGCACACTGGTCCATGGAAGAAGGGAGGAAGGAGGCCTTCTACATAAGACTCCCTCCCTGCTGAGCATGCGCTGTGCTTCTGGAGGTAGGCAGGGCCCACCAAGGGCCCGCAGATGGTTTGCACCCCGTGGGAGCTGTTATTCCTGGCCACAGCAGTGAGGTGACATCTTTGGTGACTCCAGAATGGAGTCATAGCCACCTCTGTGAAAACCACAATGCCATCACTCTCCTCATTCCATCGCTCCTCCTTGAAACAGGGGCCCAGTTTCAAGGATCTGGCCTGGAAACAGCAATGGAGCTGAAAGGTAACCCACTAGGATCTGCTTCCCCAGAAGTAAGGGGAAAGGGAGAAGGCTCCCACAGATTTGCTCTTTCTGAAAAGACTCTGTGGGCATGGGAATGAGTCCACAGCAGAGAAAAGAATAAACGGTCAAAGGCGAGATGGAGCCACCATGGAAGGGAGCCACCTCCGTTTGTTTTTAATTGCAAAAATGTGGGGGCCTCACAGGGCATGGGGAGGGAGTTCTGATGAGACTGACATGGGACTCCTTATGGTCTAGCTCTGTGGGGACTCTGAATTAATCTGATATCTGGAAAAATACAGATGCATCGTCTAGTGTTCTCAGTGTCACGGTCAAATTTACGGTCCCTTTTGTGTCCCTAGGAGAGTCCAGTCAATTCATGAAGGTAAAACAGAGAAGCAGGGTACCTAGAGCAGCTCCCGGGCTGAGGAAGCCCCAAACTGAGGGGCTATCCTGCACCTGCAGGACTCCAAGTCCTCCTCAGAACCAGCACTCTTGTGCCTCCCCTGCCTCACTAAAGGCACAAGCACACCCACGTTCAATTTCCCCCAACTCTGACCCCACGCAGCAGGCGGCATTCAGAGCTTCATGCCTCCTGGGCCTCAGTTTCCTCCTCTGTAAATGGGTAAAAGTAAATCCTGTCATATTCAATGAGTAACCCCTGCAAAAGGGCCAAACCCGTGTGGTCAAAGAATCCTGGATTCCCTTCACTTCAGGTCCTTCCTTCCACTGGGCATTAGGAGGAGACTGTCTGAGGCCCATGCCTAGAGCCCTGGGTGGGAACACAGGCTCCTGGAACTTTGAACCAGCCCCAGGAGCCCCGAGTCTGCTGTCTCCAGCCTGGCCTGCCCCTCCCTGGATGCTATGCACCCAGCAGGAGGCTACTGCCGGGACAGCTAGAGAGAGAGGGAAGGAGCTTTTCCAGAGGACGCCCCTCTCTCTGAGCAGCCTTTTCCCTGCTAAGCCCATCCCCACCCTTTCAGGGCCTGGACGTGGTTATTTATGGCCTGATTAGGTTGAGAGTGAGCCCCTGGAGGGATCACTTAGGGTGATTTTGTTTGTTTGTGCGGCTGATGCTGTTACTGAGCAATGGACCCGCCAGGAGCCCGAGCGCATCCCAAGCTGCTCCTGGCCCAGCTCTCACTGGAGGTGAGGCATCATTCAAATGCACACACATGCCCCTCCGTGGGCCTCCTAAGTTCCCAGAATAATTACTTATACCCAGTCACTTCGCCCAAATGTTTATACAGCTGGGGAAGATGAGAGTGTTGGAGAATAAGATCAGAAACAACAGTTACTATGAGACTCTTTTGGGAAAACAGATGGGAAGGTCCTTTTAAAAAGCCAAGTGCTGGGAACGTGGGTGGGTTAAAGTCACTCACCTCAGTGGTCTGGAGAGAGATACTCTTGGTTCTGGGGATGGGGGGCACTTTTTCAAAAAACTTCTCCTGATTCCACTATGCCAGAGGGGTTCCCTCTGTTGGGTGGGTTCCCACATCATCCTGAGTTGGCTTTTTCCTGCCTGTCTTTACCTTACTCTATGGGGCTCTGGCCTGCTCCTCACCAGCACCCAGACCTCTCAGGGCCTGTCCGCACACATCCTGCTCGTCCCCTGCTCCAGTTGCCAAGCACATGGCCTGAAGCAGTTAATTGTCAGTAATGGGTTGTTGGACGAAAAATAAGTGAGTAAACACAGAAGTAAATGACTGAGTGAGTGAATGAATATTTTTAAAAAATAAAGGAGAGGAGCCCAAACTGAAAGAATAAGTGGAATGTTCCACTCTCAGAGCAGCCCACCCTGCTTAGTGTGAGCACCTCAGGGCATCAGAGGCCAGAGGGGAGACTCCCAGGCTCTTCGGCTTCTGAGGAGGCAGTTCAGTGGCCCAGAACCGTCCCCCCCACACACACACTGCCTCCCCTGTTCCACCTGGGTCCGGCCAGACTGATAACACTGACCTTTCCCTGACATCTGCCAAAATACCCCTCAGCAGGCCACACGTGTGTGGCAGACCTCAGACACCACCTCAGGGCTGCCCGCGCCACGGTGCCAGCGCCGAGTTGCAGGCCACGGCTCTTCAACTTCAAAGACTCCACATCCATCTTGCCCAGATCACCAGGCTTGATATTCTCTCTCTTCAGACTCAGAAACCTCTTCCAGGGCCTGAGGAATTCTACCACCAGACTCTGAAATATTAAAGTTTCAGGAACAAATTCTCTAGAGACAAAGATTCCCAAGTCTTGGGAAGCTCCCAGGAATTTTCTCCCATGGGAGAAAGAAGAAATATTCACCTTCTCTCTCAAATCTGTAACCATCCCCAGTAAAAAAGACATTTCCTGGTAAATTGCATTGCGAGAAATCTCCACTCACCCTCTTCACTCTGTCGCTGGTCTGTCAGCCCATATTACAGAAGTTGTACTTGAATTTCAGAGTGGTCAGTGTGGGAAAAGTCCAGGTCTTAGCCCTCACTGGGGCAGGGATTCCAAGGTCAGTGTCTGCTGTAGAAGGAATCCATCCAGATGGGTATCCGTCATCAGTATAATCAGGAATTTTCTAGGCCTTTCATATCAAAAGAGCTGTGTAGGATAATAGGCTTTTTGGATTAAACTTATTCAAATAAGTATGATTCTTCTTGCAGAGGAGAGAGGAGTAACTGGGTCTATTGGGTGGTGACTGACGGGAACTGCAGCTAGGTTCAGTCTGACTAACTCATAAAGAGAGGAAATGTGTGTGTCCTCTTTGGGACATGCAGGAAGTCTGCTCTGTTGCTGCTGGGCCCCATGACAGAGCCCTGGTTCTCCCTAGACCAGCAGCTCTAGCAGAGTGGTAACACTGTGGGTGTGTCTGGCCTTCCTCCCTGTGCCCTGAGCACCAAGGGGTTGTGGGAAGAAACAGGGAAGTGAACACATGTTTCAACTCCAAGGCTTAAGTGTGGCTGTTTCTTATTTAGCTGAACCCAGAGAGAACCAAAGGGAAGTATGTAACTAGTTGAGAACTGGGCAACAACACCCTTGGCAACAGTCAAAAACTGCAAAGGTGCAAGAGCTGAATGAGGCACCAGGCCAGGTCAGAGAGCAGAAGCCCAGAGGCCCAGGGAGGACTGAGAAGGGGAGGCAGAGGCAGGGGCAGAGGCCTAGCTTCTGCATGACTTTGTGGGCACTGTGGGGTGTACTGGGAGAAAGCTCCCAAGGCCAGTTCTGAGGTTGGAATGCTATGCTGTGGGGGACAGCAAACAGAATGGGGTGTCAGGAGACTCCAGTCTCTGCTCTTTGGTCAATTCCTGGCACCTTGGGCGAGTCCCCTGCCTTCTTTCAGCCCCATCTCTGTGACTATTATATACACTTATAAACTTTAGGAGTCCTTTGGTGGCCTTAGCCCATTGTGCCAGAAAGGAAGCAGAATAGGAAGCACGTGATGGGAGCCTCCCATCATCGCACCTGGCTTCCTTTTCTGGCCTGTGCTCCAGTTTGGCAGCTGACTGGAAGGACTCCTGTGTGGGTCTCACTGTCCAGGGTCCCAGAGGTCCCCAAACACATGGGGATCAGCAGACAGCTGGTCAGGTAGAAGAGTGAGGAGCAGCCAGAAGGCATCATGGCCAGCTCAAGAAAGATGGCCATTCCTAGCACCCAGTTCCAAGTTCCTTCTGAGAAACCCAGGTCCTCGCTGATGACCTGGGGAATAGGGCTTTCAGCCTATTCTTGGCTAACCTGGGAGCCAAGAGGGCCAAGAGGGCCCCTCTTCTCGGAAATGTTAAGAATTCAAAGTCCTGGGCCTCCCTGGTGGCCCAACGGGTTAAGCGCAGCACTACGAAGCTGTCCAGAGTTACTGCAGCATGAGTTCGATACCCAGCCAGGTAGCTTCCCACATGGTGCAGCAGACCTCTGCTGCCTCGCCTGCTGCTCCCCTCCACAGTGTATTTCAGTTGATCTGCCTGTTCTGCTCCCCACTTTGTCTCTGGTGAATCCTCTTACCGCCCCACACTTATGGCCTACACCCCAGCTCTGTATGCATAAATAAATAAATCTTTAAAAAAAAAATTAAAAGTCCTCATCTCCTGAACAAAACAGTACTACAGCCTACAGAACCACCAGAACCAGGGTTTTTCTTGGGGAGCCCAGCTTTAACCCCTACCTTTCCACATTCAGCCTGCCTGGGGGATGTGTGAGTGTTATAGCCTTAAGTCTCATGAGACCAAAGAATGCAGGCCTGCTTAAGGCAGGAAATGAGGTTAAAGAACAGCAAAGAAGAACCTACATCTGTCCCCTTTGAGCAAGAGGCACGCCCTTCTAAACAGGGCCTTTTCTAGTCCCATTCCACGTAGGAATGAGGGCCTGGTGTGTAACATTGTCTTGTTGGTGCAGAGCTGCTCTTAGATGGCATGAATTCTCTCCTCCTTTCCCCAAACATTTAAGTCCTACTCACCCTCTAGATCAATATTGTACCTCCTACAGGAAGTCTCCCCAGCCCACACTAGCACACAGGAATGTCTTTCACAATTATCATACTTAGGCTACAAAATTTTGCACTTAATTTTTTCCTGTCACCTTACACTGATTTTTTTTTCTCTGCACCCTAACATGGGATAAAGTCACACCCCATTGCTATTCATGGTTCACTATAGAAGCAGCATCCCCTGTTTTATGCATGTTAGCAAAGAGCTCCACGATAGACACTTGCAGTCCTGCGGCTTCATTTTAGAATGGGGAAACTGAGGCTCAAAAGAAGATGTGCTCTCCCTGAGCTCACAAAGTAAGTGAGCAGTGGGGCTAGATCTTCACCCTAAGTCTGTAGCACCTCAACTTCAATCTCACAGTCAATTCAGAGTCTTTTCTGGAACCTCCTGAACAGATTGTCTCCCTGTGCCTCTAGTTCCTGGGAGTCAGCCCTGTAGAGGGCAGCTTAAGTGGTGCCAGGCAGCTAGCAGAACCCTGGTATCTCCTAAGCAAAAACTGGTTTCATTGCAGCCTCCTCCCACAGATGTACCTTTGCCACTTATTCGTTTGATCTCTCATTCATTCATTCATTCATTCAACCATGGGTGACCACCTGCCTTGTGCCAGGTGAAGGAAACATGTGTCTTGCCTTTCAGAGCAGGGGTAGTGGCACAGAGCATAAATGCTCTATGAGTTCCAGGAGGGCAGGGAACATGTTCATTGTTCTGTATACTGTAACTCCCACCTACAGTGGGTAGTTCTGCAGAGTGCCTGTAGGTAGATAGGGAATATGAAAGAAAGAGCGGAAGCCATGAGTGCGAAACGGGAAGATTTACTCAAGATATGATGATAACAGAGAGCAGCCAGTGCTGCTTGGATCAGGGGAAAGAACAGTCAGGGGCTTTGAATTAAATAGGGGAAAGAGTGGGATTTTGGCAGGACAGGAGAGGGCGTAGGGCCCAGCAGAAGCGGAGACAACACCACAAAGAATAGGGGGCGTGTGGACACCACTAAAGCCCTCTATTTGGAGCCATCTGCATGAGAACTCTGAGCAGGAATGGGGAGCAGGAAGAAATGAGGCAAGAAGGGAGTGCTGGGCCACTCCCTACTTGGACCCTAAGCTCCGCTTACCTGGACTCTCCCCTAAAATGAAAACAGTGGCAGCAGCAGCTTCTCCAAGGTGAGTGACAGGACTGGAGCAGTGCTTTGGAAAGATCACTATGGTGACAGCGAGTAGGATGCATCCACTGGCTCACGTGGGGACTCGTCACGGGGAAGCTGGTGCAATCGTCCAGGTGAGGGATGATTGCAGGGCGGCCAAAAGACCAATCATTTCCCAGTTGAATGGTAATTGGGCATTCCAAATGCAATCCAAGGGTTGTCGGTGTCCTTAGCCATCATTTCCTCCTGTGCTGCCTGCTCACCCTGCATGAGCCACTTAAGCAGCTTATAACTAATCCTCTGCCGGCTCTGGGCACCCCCTCACCACACTGCCATGGTCAGCCCCTCGGTGGGCAGAACTGTGGTTCTGCATGAGGACTCTGATATCTTCTTTCTCATCCCTTTTCTGGATGGCCAGTGGATCCCAAGTTATCAACCCTCTCTAGCAAACAAGAAGACGGGACTGGTAATACCAAGATGGCATCCATGGCTCTCAAGTCCAAATTGATTAATCATCACTTTATTCCAACTATCAGCTCTGCTGCAATTGGTATATTTATTTCTCATCAGTTCTTAAAAATGGCATCATTCAAAGGTGCTTAGCCACATTACTTAATTCTCAGCCTGTATTGCTATTGATTTCAAATGTTCTCCTCAAGATATGGCTCATCATTCAATGCAGAAGTCTGTTTATATAATAATCTTATCTGGTTACTAAAATCTGTGAAATCTCTTCAATTGCCTCTAATGCAAGATTGGAGGCTGGTTGCTAAATGAGTCAATTTTACTTTAATTTGGTTTATTTACAGTACATGTTTTAATGTTCCGCATTCCCGTCTTTCGCAGTGACACTGAAAATAAAGGCAAATATAGGCAGAGAGAGAGGTCTGTGCTTTTCTCAGTCTGCAAGACTCAGGCAGCCTTACTGAGCTCCCTGAAATAGAGCTTTCTGCCCTGTGGCAAGGGAGAGCCCGCAGAGGTCCCCGAATGCCATAGCAATAGTGCGGATGGGAATGGCACAGGTTGGGTTCAAGTCCCTGCTCTGCCATTCACTGAAGAGGAACAGTGGCTTGACATAGTGCCTCAGTTTCCCTGTCTGTGAGATGCAAATAATGTAACAGCCTTCCAGATGCCTTGGGAGGACCACGGGAGACTCGAAGTTTAGAGACGGCATCTCACAAGTAGGCTTCCTGCACTAGTCTCCCACCTTCATGGATGGGATCCCTCTTCATGTCAGCTTGTTCCTGGGCCAACTTTTCCTCACTTGCTGTGCTTCATACACCCTGCTAAGTGACCTCTTTCTGTGTGTCTTTTATGATATGCCAAGGGAGAAAATGCAACCAAGTTGGCTCACATATGCGAACAAGGCCTTCAAGTCATTGGCTTGACCCCTGGTCTGGTCACCTGTGGCTGGGATCAGTAGAGGCAGGATCAGTAGTTCGGAACCTGCCTCCACAGAGCCTGGAATGTGCCAGATGTGAGTGAAGCTCTGCTGTGCAACCTGGGCCCCTGACTTTGAGTTGCCCCTCACCTTGCCAGAGGGACCCCAGCTAAGCAAAGGAAGATGCCACTGCAAGCTAAGTGGATGGATACTGTGGAAGAAGGGGTGCAATGTTAAACAAAATCAACACCCTTTTTTTTTTTAAAGATTTATTTATTTTTGCATACAAGGACTGGGGTGTAGGTTAGAGGTGTGGGGTGGTGAGAGGATTCACAAGAGACAGAGCAGGGAGCAGAACAGGTGGATCAACTGAAGTACCCTGCTGAGGGGGGAGCAGTGGGTGAGGCAGGAGAAGTCTGCAGCACCATGTGGGACTCTCCTTGCTGGGGATCGAACTCGTGCTGCAGTGACTGAGGATAGCTTCATAGGCTGAGACTTAACCTGTAGCACCACCAGGGAGGCCCTAACACCCTTTTCCTTCCAGGGGAGGAGGTAGAGGATCAGGGAACCTGGCTGTCTCCGTCTCATCCTCCCCAGGCAGAGCCATGGAACCCTCTGCCTGTATTTGCCGGTTTCCATCTTGCCCCATGACACTGCAGCTCTCTCTTGGTCAGGTGTGAAAGCTGCCATTTCATGCTCATCTTCCCCGATTAACAACAGCTGGTCCCCTATAAAACCAACCGGTGAGATGGTTTGTTATTGGAAGACAATGCAACATCATTAGGCATTAATGGCTCCCAGCCTCATTTACTGGGCCTGAGTTCACAGGGTTAATGTGGCGAGATGTTGGGCCTCACCTGCAGAGCTACTCCACTCCTCTTCTATTTTTAGGCACTTCTTCAAGCTTCTGTGTTTTTTGAAATGATGAACTAGGAGGTAGAGGGGATGTGGGGGAAGGTGCTGATTCCCCGGAGGGAAAAGGTGCAGGAGGCAGTGGATCAACCATGTAGGGAAAGAGACCATCATGGTATTTTAATTGAAAGAGAACAATTTTGAATTCATTAAAAAAATGTTTTCTAGTGCCTGAATTAATTGGTTTCCATCAATACCTAGAGAAGTATCCGCTTTCCTCCCTGCCCTCTCCTCCTCCCCCACTCCTCTTTCTTTGTTTTCCCCTATATCACCTCCTTGTACTCTGTTGAGACTATCCACACTCCTGGTGTCAAGGTTGAGGTAAATCATGGGCTATGCCCTTTCACTGGCAACTTAAAAACTTGACTGGAAAGCTGATCCGGGGCAGCTCATCTAGATCTCAAAATTTCACTAAATGGATTTGGCATTGGGAATAACTTCATCAATTTAGTAGAAACTGGACTTTTAATAAATATGAAGTCATCATGTGCTTGTAAATTTTCTTGTGACCTAAAACCAAAGACCTACTCTGCATAGTCCCCTCAATCTTACCAATAATGAGCATTATAGTTCCATGAGAAAATGTCCCCTTCAGTAAACAAGTCATAAACCACCATGATATTCAGCAAACATGGAGTCACCACCTGTTCATTCTACTTACTATTTATATAGGTAGAGGCTCCACTGACAAATACATTTGCCACTCCCCAAAATTCAGTTAGATCACATGCATCTCATGAATTTTGTTTAAAGGAAAATTGTCTATTTGTCATTTCACTCCTTTCTCCTTCCTTCTTTCTTTCTCTTTCTCCTCCCTTCCACAGACATTTCCAAAGCACTTACAGTTAATATAAACTTGACTAAGATTTGGTTTCTGTGCTAAAAGAGTAAGGCCCTTAACCACAGAGTGGCAAAATGGCCACCCACTAAGGAGAAGCCCAGGCATGCGCCCTTGAGGCTGCCAGCGGCCAGCTCTTCTGGTATATGGCTTGAACAAAGCCTTGGGAGCCAGTCAACCAACAACAGGACAAAAGGCTAAGCTGAGTTCATGCTTCTTGTGCCTTCCTTCTATGTTTGTTCCACTGTTGTCGTCCCTCAATGTCCAGGAAAATGAGTCCTGTCTCAGCTTTGCTAAGGAAACCAACTGGTAGCTGTGGGACCCATCCCTGGTCAGAGCTTTTCCAGGAGTGAGGCATCGCTAGGACAGCCTGATATAGCAACACTCTTCCCACCCCAATCCTCCCTCAAAGAGAAGGGGGAACTACATGAAGACCACTTGATGCAGCCCCTGCAAAGTTCTTGCAGTGAAGTCTCAGCCCTTCTGGGTTGTGTGAATGAAGGAGGACAGCCCCTGCTCACGCACCCTGTGTAGGAGTAGATTAAAAGGACTCACTGTCCCACTCATGAGGCACTTAATCAAATGGTGCCGTGAGCACTCACCTTTATTATCTTCTCGGGTTTCTCTCTAACTTGTCCTGGGGAAAAGGCTTAACTTGCATGTACATGTTCTCATAGTAAAGAAATAGAGATAGGGCCTCCCTGGTGGCGCAGCGGTTTAAGCGTTGTGCTGTGGAGCTGTTGGCAGCGGCGACGGCGACGCAAGTTCGACACCCAGCCAGGGAGAATCCCACATGGCTCGGCAGACCTCTCCTGCCTTGCCCGCTGCTCCCCTCAGCAGTGTATTTCTGATCTGCCTGTTCTGCTACCCGCTCCGTCTCTGGTGAACCCTCTCGCCGCCCCATGCCTCTGGCCTGTACCCCAGCTTGTATGTATAAATAAAAAATAAATCTAAAAAAAAAAAAAAGAAATAGAGATATAACTACATTTACTTTTGCTGTTTCTGTACCAAATTAGGCATAAGTTCTGGTGAAGGATTGCCGTACCCTTTCTGAGAACGAGAAACAATCTAGAAAATGTAGTATAAACACCAAAGATAGTAGAAAGTTGAGTGACTTAATGGAGACCTTAGCACTTGCAGACTTACCGCAGGCAAATCTGACCTCACCGGGTACCTAGGTAGATTGTTCTGGAGAACAGAGTGTGCATGTTCGCCAAAGACTTAATACACTGTTCCTCTCTACCTCTAGCTTTTCCACAGGAGCCCAAGTTCAGCCTATCACTGGGCACCCAAAAGTCCCTACGCAAGTAAATCTGGAATGCATGATCAACAATATTTTACAAATGGCAGACACATTCCAAATGGGCCACCCTTCAGGTTTCTTGCAGTAGGACTTTTGGAAAATCTCTAGATGAGGCTTCATCTAGATGCTGATTTTCTGTAAACCAGCTGACCTGTATTTACAGTATCCACATTTGTTTTGGAAAAAATCCAAATGTCTACTTAACTGGGCTAGAGGCCAACATGTTCTTCCTACATTGTAACCATGAGATTAATGACGGACCTTGCTCTGAACCTTCTGGTTACATCATTCACCTGGAGATGTCTCTTCAGTACAGATAGCAGTAACGGATTGGTCTTCACTGCGGCCTCCTGCTCTGTTAGGAGCCTTGTCTTCTGCAGGGAGATGGCACGGGGGTGGAGCTGCACTGCTTTGGAGACAGACACCCTAGTGCTAAGACAATTTCCAAATCCCATTCTATCTATCATGCAGCATCTGCGTGATCTTGGCCTAACCTTGGTGTCCTCATCTAACAGGGTCACATCACTTAATTCACACCTTTATCCTGAGGATTAAACAAAACAAGTGCTTCCTAAATGCTTGTGCTGTGCCCATTGATACACACTGACATACAAATTCTGTTACCAATGGAGACACAGTTGAACAGTTCATTTGATGTTAAAATAGGATGTGGGTTACAATTCAAAAACAACAAAAACTGAACCCATTAAAAATGGGAAAAGGATTTGAATAGGCCAATTATTCAAAGAAATAATGAATAAGATGTTCAATATTATTAATCACTAGGAAAATGAAAATCAAGTCACTTCATACCCATTAGGATGACTATAGTAAAAACAAATAACAACATAACAGAAAATACGTATTTGGCAAGGACGTGGAGAAATGGAGAAATTATGACAAAATAAAATGGTGCAGCTGCTATGAAAAACAGTAAGTTCAAAGCATTACCATATAATACTAATTCAGCTTCTGTGTATACACCTCACATGAGTGAAAGCAAAGATGCAAATAGATATTCGTATACCCATATTTATATCAGCATTATTAAAAGGGGGAAGCAACCCAAGGATGAATGGCTAAAGAAAACGTGGTCTAGTCATCCACTGGAATAGTACTCAGCCTTAAAAAGGAAGGAACTTTGAGCACATGAGACAACATGGACGAACCTTGAAGACATACGCTAAGCTAAATAAGCCAGTAACAAAAGGACAAAAACGATGATTCTACTTATATGAGGAGCCCAGAGAAGTCAAAATCATAAAGACAGAAAGTAGCCAGGAACTGGGAAGAGGAGGAAATGGGGAACTAGCATTAAATGGGTACAGAGTTTCAGTTTGAGAAGATGAAAAAGCCCTGGAGGTGGGTGGTGGTGATGGGTGCACAGCAGTGTAAATACACTCAGTGCCTCTGAGCTGTACCCTGAAAAATGGCTGCACTGGTCAATTTTGTCATATATATTTTATCACAGTGAAAAATTTCTGAAAGAATAAAAATAGGACCATAGTTGTGAAATCAAATTCCATAGTTTCAGATTTCCAAAAGGGCACTGAACATTCCCTGAATTATTTTTATTTGCGAAGATGATGATTAGCCTTGATGATCTTAATCATAGCAATTTTACAGTTGTTTGAACCCTCAGATGCAATCTCATTTCTTCCTCACAGTGGAAACACCCTTATGTTTTGCAGACGAGCACAGCAAGGCTCGGAGAGGACGCAGTCCCAGGCAAGGCCCGTGAGGCAGCAGAGCCACAGCAGTGGGAGCCTGCGGCCGATCACCTGGGTTTGCAGAATGCAGGAGCCAGAGTCTTGTCCACTCAGTGTGTTTCGCCATAAGGGCAGGGTGACCTGGGGCTCCAACTCTGGCCAGAAGGTCAGGCACTCCTTGTTAGGCTGAGGAGGTAACTGGAAAAGGAAATGGGGACCACCTCTGACAGCCCGCCCTCCACCAAAGACAGGCTGAGGAGGAGTGGGCCTTCTCCAAGGCAACCACTAGTTCCTTGAAAAACACTGTTCCTGACTGAACTGAGGACTATGGGAGGTAACAGTGCCCTGCATGCCACAGACCTGGGTGTCGCTTTAGCTCCATCCTTCACTTCCTGTGTGACCTGGGATAAAGCACCAGCCTTTCTGGGCACTGGCTTCTCTATGTATCTTGTAACTCTTAGGAGGTGGCTGTCAAAGACTGAGAGAGGATGGAATGACCTAGTGTGTACATGGGGGCACTTTTCTAGTCACCAAAGGAAGAGGCCCAAGACGGGGACAGTTGCAAAATCACTTTCCACCAGCATATGTGCAAAACATGCCTGGCTCTCTGCCAAACATGCTTACAAGTGGTATTCTACTTTCTCCTCACACAGCCCTGTAAGGTAGGCATTGTTATCCTGTTTTCCAGGGAGGCCTCAGAGAGGTTAATAAATGTGCTCAGGGTCACATGGGTCCTGAGTGATGGAACCTAGACACTAACGGGGGTCTGTCTCCTTCAGATCCACGAGTCACTCTTCCATCCTTGAGCCTATTGTTCAGGCCTGTAATGGGTGTGCGGGGCTGCAAGCAAAGATGAAAAGACAATCCCTTGTTTGAGCAACTAAAAGTGGGACTAGTAGTGACTAGTGGTGACTGGACTAGTGGTGAGTCCCAGCAACAGATAACGCCAATGTAGTATGGTGAGTGCTCAGCTAAGGAGAGTTTGGGGGCTCAAAGCAAGGGGTACATTCCCAGATTTAGAAGTTCCAGGAGTGCTTTCTGCAAAACTCATAGAAGAGCTGAACTCTGGAAGGTACATCAGAGGTGGCCAGGTGAGGAAGAGCAGAAAGGTGTTCCAGGTAGAGGCACCTGCATAAATAACCACACAGCGGTGCTGTGTTTGTTGAACCAGAAGAAGGCCGATCCTTCCACAGCTGGAAGCTCAAGGCGGGCATGTGACAGAGCTGGAGAAACAGGCAGCGCACTAGGTATGGCCCCAGGGGCTTAGCTTATGTACTTTGGGTGATGAAGAGTCATGGAAAGATCAAGAGTCAGAAAACTCAGGGTCGGGTTTGCACACACATCCATGCACACACAGATTGAGAAAGAAAGCTCCAGAGCAAGCACTGTGAGTGCTGGGCAGCCAGCAGGAACAGAAACTGGGACACCTGTTCAGAGGCTATTGAATCATCTCATCAAGAGCCAAGAGAGTCCTGAGCTCAGGCCGCTCACTGTCAGTCTGCATCCCTGGCTCCCAGCACAGAGCCAAACAGCAATGAGAGCCTGACCAGAAGTTGGGTCCCGAGTCAGGGGCTTCATTCCAGCTCCAGCAGTCACCAGCTGGGCAGCCCAGAGCAAGTTATTTCATCTTCACACACTCAGATTCTTCTGTTGTCAAGTGGCAGGACTGGCACTGCAGGGGGTTGCAGGCAGGAGGGATGGAGTTGTAAGCAACGGAAAGGAGAAGTCTGACGTTCCACCCAGCTCAGTAATGCACGTGGCTTGCTCTGTGTGTGAGGGGGATCTCTTCCCAGCACCATTACCGTGAAGGATCCCCCCCCCAGTTTCCTCCACGCCCCCTCCCCACCCAAGTCTCAAAGGAGGGGGTGGGCAGTTTAGCATTAAATGGCCTGGATGAAATGCATTCTGCTGGCAATTGCCTTCATTGCCTGCCATAAAAATACATCTATATTTAAATATGCTGGGATAATTCTTAAGTTTTATTAGTACTTAAATATTTTGGCATGTTTATTTCCCCTGGAACAATTATGGAGGTTTCATTGTTTTACTTGCAAAAAAGAGACTAAATCTTCTTTTATAATAAACCCCCTGACAGATTGAATATGATACTATCTCCAGTGTGTGTCCCGTTATCGTCTAGTCAGTTCTCGGGGTGTAGAAGCAGAACTGGGAGGGTCTGCACTCAGAAAGGCCCTTCTGCATGGCCCTGCCGGGTTTCGGTCTGCTCTTGCCAATCAGCTCCCCACCGCCTCCGTGGCAGCCCCCCTGGGTGCAGCAGGTATGCTCTGGCCTCTCTCGGACATCTGCCCTGGGCAGCGCTCACAGAAGGTCCCAGGAAGGGAAGAAAGAGAAGGTGGAATATGGGTCCCTGGTTTCCTCCCTTTGGGGTCCCTGGGGCTCCTGTTGTAACCTACCATCTCTGTCTAGCCCATACTATCTCCCTGTTCTCATCACTTCTCTCTGCTGGGCCTTCAGACTGGGGTGCTAGGGCACCCAGCTCCTATCTGCCTCTGCAGGCTGCACTGACTCCATGGTTTTTCTCTAAGTTAGCCCCATTTTATAAAAAGTCTCTTATTAACTCCTCAATTAGCCCATCTGGGTAAGCCAGATATATCCTGGGTGGACCCTGGTGGACAGAAAACCTCAGTGGGCCTTTGCCACTGAAGAGACACTTTTGTACACTCTGTTTTGGCTAAGCTCATAAAAAAACCTGAAGTGGGATGGGTAGGGCTGCTTTCTCTGACTTTACTGATGAAGACACCGAGACCAGAGAGGTTGCCCGCCCCAGAGTCACAGAGCATAGGCAAAGGAAGTCCAAGGCTACTGAGCCCAGGCTCTGGATTCTCCCCACCTTTCACAGCTGGCAGTGGGGGACAGTCTGATAGCATGATGGGGAAGCATAAAGGCTGATCTTTCTGCCTTGGTGAAGTTCCTGTTCTCACCCACTGTCCAAACCTTCCCAGAGCAGGTGGGGGACAGGAGGAGAGAAGCTCACCACAGTGACATGGGAGACTGAGGACTGGCCCCATCTCTGTTTTTGCTGTGTGTCATGAGCAAGTTATTTGCACTCTCTGGGCTTCCATATCGCATTGGGATTTGCTGGGCAATGCTCGGAGTCAAAATGACCACTTCAGCCTTAAAGTAGCAATAAGTAAGGGTCACTGAGCAGCCCCCTCGTGACCGAGACTCTGCTGAGCACTCTGTGTGGTGTCCAGCAGAGGCAGTTTCTCTTAGTTATCCCTGCTGGATAGAGACCATCTGGCACAGAGAAGTTAAGGGGGCCCCTCCTCCTGGCCTTTGCATTTAACACAGGCCATTGGGCCCCGGAGCCCACTCAGTCCTTGAAGAGGAAAAACTGGAGAGAGAATTAGGGTGACTCCAGCCCAGGGGACTTTACAGGTGCTCCAACAGACCAGCACTCGCACTAGTATCACATAGGAATGGGTCACCAGGCTTCCTGACCCCAAATCCATGGTTTGTCCTTTGAGTTACCAAAATACAACTGACTAAAGCATTTGCAGTCCATTTCTCCAAGTGGTCAATCTCTCCTTTGCGCCTCTTTCATGGGCACAGAGATACCACTGGCCCAGGGAGGCCCTGTGCTCTCTGCACGCCAGTACTGCACAGGTTTGCCCTCCAGGGCAAAGTAGGGCCCAACAGGAATGGTTTTCTCATGAACAGCTGGACTGCACTGCCCAGCGGTCCAGTTTACAGGTGACCCAGCCCTCCCCTCCCTCACATGGACACTGACCTCAGGCCTACTGAGGGTGGGAGAAGGCTGACCTAGCCTAGGAAAGGGAGGGAGAAAAGCTGGACTCGAGGCTGAGTGGTGTGTTGGTAAGCTATGTGTGCCACAAACACTCTGGGCTTTAAGGTCTAGCCGAACTTCTCCTCTCTGAGCCTCAGTTTCTTCATCCACAAAATGGGACATTCATAATAGCACATGACTGACAAGCAAGTGCACTATTAACAGATCTAATGAAGACACTCATCTATCGGGACCAACGCCAGCTATAAACACCAGGCTACCCTAGAACCATCTGAATTGATTGCCAAGGGTCAGAAATACCCATACAGGTCACACAGCAGATGCTCCAGAAGACAAGCCATTGTTTTATTTGTAAATTTTAAGGCTCCAGCTTTCTTCAAGTTGTGACATTTTTGACATTTTAATTCTTTATGGCACATGGTGGAAATTTCATCACTGCAACTCTGGGTGCAGGGAAAATGCCAACCACTATGTGGAGAGATTTAATTCAATCCTTCAAACACTGAGCAGTCCATCTGCAGGCAAGAAGCAGCAGGAGGGCATCAGAGAGGAAGAGCAGCCTCTGTTCTTACAGAGACCCCAGATGGGGGGGCGAAAATCATACTTATAAGCCCAGGTAAATAAGTCAGGAAGAGAGCCTCCCTGGCCCTGCGTATAGAGGCAGGAAAATGGGGACCTGGGCAGTCTGGATGGCTGTGTAGAGGAGGTGGCATGGAGTGGTCCTGAGGGGTCAGGGGGCATCTGAGGAGTGGCAAAGATTGAAGGAATAGCCTGCAAGAAGGCACAGAAGTAGAAGGAAGGGTAGCTGGGGAAAGACACCTGAGCAGCAAGGCTGGCATAAGAGCAGCAAAAAACTCCATAGGTGTTCGCTGATCAGTCTTGTGAGCCCTTCATCATTTTGTGTGGGAATAACAGCTTCGGTCTAAAGAATGTCTTATGATCAGAGTCAAGAAGCAACCCCAGCATGGGGCTCTGGCCATGAGAGACTGGAAGGGGAGCCCTAAGTGGACAGGGGTAGGAGGACAGTGGAAGAAAGGAGGCCCCAGGGTGGGTTAAGCACAGCCCCGTGGTCTACACGGGCACCCCCAACCGGCAAAGTGCCTGCTCCTGCTCAGCCTGGACTGCTGTGGGGAAGAGCTAGGAAAAGACAGGGAGGGTGCAGGAGACTTGGAAGAGGCGGCTTAGGGAGGGAGGGAGAGACCTTTTTTCTCACTCAGATAGCATGGAGGCTGCCCCTAGAACTCTCCACATCAGGCATGGTGACCACCCACATCACCAGGTGGATTTGTGGCCAGTCACAACCACCTGGCCCTTGGTTCCTACTCTTGAAAATGCAACTACAACCCACTCTTGACTCCTTGAGACTGGAAAGGAAGCCAGTAGGGGAACCTCATTGCCAAAGGAGACCCCAACTCTCACTATTTAGGTATTTGCAACAGAGCTGGGGGGAGAGAAAGAATCTGAACATCTTTCATCTTCAGGAAGGAGAGCCATTTCTTCTCAACCAGCCTCCATCAGAACGAGACTCAGCTGTACCGCTACAATACCAGTCAATGCCGAATGCCCAAGAACGCTGCCTGGAGAGGAGGGCGTGGTCCCCAGCCCCTCCCCCGGATGCCAACACTTGCTTGTCTGCTCTGCAGCCAGGAGAGTGGCCCCAGTGCCCAGCGGACATTCTCACATGATGGTTATCATCACCAAATCCTAGAATAGAATCAGGAAAGAATTTCGATGTGGTCCTCTCCCAGGCCACCCGTTTGACAGATGGCAAGACTGACACCTTACAGAACTATGAAGACACAGTGAGATAGAGGAGAGTCAGGTTATAGCTAGGGCCCCTCGGCTCTCCCTCCCAGATCTCTGCACTCTTTAAAGATTAGTTGTTTGGGTCTCAGAATTCACAAATAAGATTTCAAGGAATCTACCCCTCCACCTTCTTCTGATGAGAAAAAACAGTCAGGTGTTGGTGTATTTTTCTGGAGTGAGGACCCACAGCTTCCACCGAGTTTCTTGAAGGGCTAAAAACCTTACTTCCCACAACACTTTATGGAAAAACTTAGCAGCAGGCACTCCTTGCTGTGTTCTGCTGGTCCCCACCCCTCCGCCTGGAGGCAGGGAGCCCCCGCAGCCCTCCCTCGCAGTCAGGAGGCACGTCCTATTTTCAATCTGGAAGTCTGCCGTCTTCACAGTGACGCAGGTCCCCCTGCGTGTCTCTGACACGTTTTCCGGGCCCCAAGCAGGGGTGCTAACTCATGCTTGCTCACATCTCCTCCTCGAAGCTCATCCCACACACGGCTCTGCTCCTCAGAACCCTGCGAACTCGCGGTGGAGCTATCGCAGGAAGACGCCAGAATGCCGTTGCCACATCCGCCTCCCTCGTCATTTTTTGCCTGAAATGCGAGGAAAGCTTTGAGATCATCTGAGGTAGCCCGATTCTCATTTTATAGAGAGGAAGATGGGGCCCAGGAAAGGGAGGGGCCATCCATGCATTTACACCGAACTAATGTTAGAATATGATTAGGATGTGAGGTAGGGAAGGAAAAGGGCACAAAATGGAATAGAAAAGAACACAAGGGACCATGGAGATGGATCACGGGTGAATTGGTGGTGGGCTACCCAAGGGGAATACAAAATGTAAAAGACATAAATAACAATAAAAATAGATATAAAAAAAAGAATATGATTAGGAAATTCACACGGGCTGCTCCATTCAGCAGAGCCCCTTCCCAGACTTGGAGGTTCCGCTGAGATTCGGATGCGAGACTAATCGTTTCCAGGGAGGAGCCGCGCCCCACCACGTGCCACCTGCCTGACGGGCTTGAAAGCCACAGGCTGTGGGCTTCCACTGCCACGGGCGCAGCTGCCCAGACGCACAGTGACCCATGCACAGGAGCGCAATAAGCCAAAACTATAAAAAGAACATAAAAGGACCCACTTCACATATGTGTTTATTCTTTCATTCAACCAATATTTATGAAGTTGCCGTAAGTTATATGACAGGGGCTGGGGAAACAATGCCCCCAGATAAACCCTGACACCTTGAGATTTACACACCCAGAGAAGAACAGAATCATTGAGCTTCCACCATAGAAAGACGGCTATGTGTAGCGTCTGCTACAGCATCCTTAGATCCAGCAGCCTAGAGATGAGGCGCAGTGGGACCCACCATTAACTTTCAATTTCTACTCCGCACTCGATTATTAGTGAAACCCTAAGCTCATTGTAACTTATGATGGAACCTTCCCTCCCTCACTCCCTCCCTTCCTGACTGCCTTCAGGGCTTAATATGCACCATATGCTAGAGAAGATGCTGGGACTGCAAAAGGAGGTTCTAGGAAGGAAGCAGACAGGAAATCAGACCATCGTAATGCAGTATGACAGTGCTCCGGTGATGAGCAAGTCCAGGGTACTGTGGGAGCCCACAACTCACACTTAAACATCTTGGTTGGCTTCTGCATGCAGGTGACGGTGGAGCGCCTTCATTCACCTCGCTGAGCACAAGCCATGTTCTAGACACTGCGCTGGGGGTTGGCAGTAGAGTGGTGAGGACCAGCCAGACCCCTCCCAACATGCACCTCTCCGCCTGGGGGATGGAGGTGCAAGTGTGTGTGTGTTGGGGGTGGGAGCGGGGAGGCTTTCTTAATTGCCTGGCTCCAGGTGGATAGTTCTGCGGCACCTCGTGCCTCCTCTCTGCATTTCTTGCCTCACTTGCCCATCTGGTTTGGGCTAGACTGTCCCATCCCTCTTTGAAGGATCTTCTTACTCATGGGAAAAGAAGCTATTTTCTGCCCTTAGACTTGCTCAGAATTCTGGTCTTCACCTACTGCATTTACAGTGTTCCCCTGCCTCCTAGAGCACAGAGCAAAAGTGAACTGTCCACCTGTCTCTGTGCATGTGCTGCGCAAGTTATTTCCCCAGTGACCCATTACACAAGGGATCCTATAGGGGCCACTCGGTCCCCCTCAGAGCCACCTGTGTGTCCTATCATATTCCAAGGACAGGTGGAGACCGCATTTGAGCAAAAAAGAGTCACTTCTGGCTGGACTCCAAGGACCAACTTCCTTCCTTTATTGAGGTTTGTCTCCTACACAGCAGCTGTCACCCCACCCCCACCCCACCCCACCCCTGTTAAAGTGTCCAGAGTGGATGGAACTGGGGTCTTAAATCTTATGAATTCTATATGCCATGGGTACAATTCAAAAGTGAAATCAATAGGACCTGTTAATTAAATGCAATTCAGGCATGGGGTGGTTTAAATAATATATACAATATGGTCACTACACTGATAAATAGGTATTTGGTATTTATTTTTTAAATAAGAATTTATTTTTCCAAACTATATTTCAATGAAAATGAACAATTTTCCACTTCTCAGTCTCCATATCGTATGAATTTTGCAACAGACTCAAAATTAAAACTTGGGTTTTATACTTCTAGAGGTAGTATCTAGTGTCTAGGTCAAAACACAAAGACTGTTCTCTGTGAACTGCTGTGTAGCCCTGAGCAAGTTAATCTACCTCTCTGCTAGTCTTCTCATCTATAAAATTGGCATTATCTGAATTATGAGGGATGCCAAATGAAATAAGAGAGGGTAGTGTTTATGGGTTGTCATTTGATCATGTGTTTGGTTGGGGGTTTCTTCTTTATTTGCAGCCCTTTTTGAACCGCTTAGTATTGGAGGCTAGAATAGAAGTAGACTACTATACAGATTGGGGGGAGCGGTCACCTCTCACTGCCTTAGTATCACAGGGAGACTCACTTTCTAAGAACTGAGAAATGCTTTTCCCTATAGCAGGCCAGACAGGCAGAGGACGTTTCTACACTGGGCTTAAGATTTGTGCACTTCCATCTCCAAGGCAAAAGACAATTTTCAAGGCGTCCAGATTTGTTCCTGGGTATGAGATGAAAGGGGCAATAGGCAGGTTTACCTTCAAAAGCCGACCCTGGCTTCTGTAGCTTCCTCACTCTATCAGGAGCCATCGCTTTGAATTAAACATGAGGCGCTCACAGGAGCTGTGATGATTTTTCAAATATTTCTCTAATTGATGAGAGAGGCTTTGATAAATTGCTGTAAAACCAGGAGCATCTGATCACAAGGAATTCTGTCTTGTTCCTCCTTGACAAATGCTTATTTTGACTTAAAGGGGGTGTAGAGTCCAAAAGAACTACTTCTCCCTTCTGGAACTTTTGTGGTATTGAGGGGAAAAAAAATAAAAGCAGAAAGTCTATGGTTTTGTTTTTAAATAAAAACAAGGACTGTTCTCCAAGGTCTGCAGATTTGTGCCTGCAACACTCAGATGCAATAGCTTTAGGCAGGACTCGAAGTGCAAGATCCTGGTCTAGATGCTCTTCCATGATGCTTTCCTCATGGCTATAAATTTAGAGGATAGACTAAACACCTAAAAATGAGGCTACTCAGGCACTAACCCACCAGAATATCAGATGAGCTCCAGTTATAACGCAAAGCAGGGGCCTGCTAGACTAGACATTAACTTTTGCTTGCTGGATTGTGGTGGGGTCCAAGGGCCCCAAGGGAGGAACCCAGAGGGATGGAGTGTGTGGGAGAAAAGGGTGATAACTTGGGGGGTATTGAAGGGTGACATTTTGCTAATGGTATGGAAATACTTCAACACTTTCAAAACTGCATTCCAAAATCAGTACTACTAGCTTAATGAACACCTCCATAGCTCCCCCTTCCTGAGTATATCCAAATCTCAGCATGGCATTTAAAATCCTTCTCCATCTCACCCCCACTCATCTCTCCTGCTCAGGCTCCCATCTATCACTTACACTCAACATGCCCCTTTCAAGAAGCCTGGTTGACTCCACTGTAATTCTGACCCATGCCCTCAGCTCTTGTTACACCCCCCCCATATTGTCACAACTGTCCAATCTAACATTTAATGTATAACATCATGTAAATGTGATTTTCTAACCTGTGTCAGACATTTGCCTGTGTATGACATTAGTCTAATAAATGGACTTATGTGACACTTGTTCCCACCTGCCTAGTGGAGCCACCAGGCTACCTCACCTCCTCAGCCCCATTTGTCCAGTCTTAGTCTCTTTAAGGGGACACTAATCCTATTCATGAGGACTCTTGTCTTCATGACCTAATCACCCCTGAAAGGTCCTACCTCTAATACCACCACATTGGACATTCGGTTTCATGGTCTCAATGCACACATTTGGGCAGGGGAACACAAACATATAGTGTGTATTACACAGAATTGCCTCTTAATTCCTTTTTCGTCTTGCTGCTTTGAGATCTCACAGAACACTTCTCTTCCAAGCCACATGTTTAACAGAAGTTAGCTTGTATGAGGGAGCCTATTTTTCAAGACTACTATGAGTAAACAAATGGATACAATTTCAAGTGTGTTAGCAAGCCTCCTGTCTAAACCTAAGCAATGTCTTTCAAGATGGCTTTATCAGGATCAAAGACTACTGCCTGATTCCTTCCTGGGCGGAGGGAAATGAGAAGGGATGTTATTTTTAAGCTCCAAAGTTAGATTCCATAAACATTAAAAGGATAAGAAGGGAATACTACAAACGATGCTATACACATAAATTAGACAACTTAACTGAAATGGACTAATTATTTCAAAGCAATAAATTACCAAAACTCATTTGGAAAGAAATAGATAGCTGAATTGTGTTATATTTATTAAAGAAATAGAATTTGTAGTTTAAAAATTCCCCATAAAAGAAAACTCCAGTCCAAGATGAGAAAATTCAAGACTCATGCCTTATTCTGCCAAACATTTAGAGAAGAGATAACACCAATTCTATATAGCAATTTATAGAAAATAAAAGAGGTAACACTGCACAACTCATTTTATAGGGCCACCATTACTCTGAAATCAAAACCATACAAAAACAGTACAATAAGAGAAAACCAGAGACCAACATATGCTTGCAAATCTACTCAACAAAATATTAGCAAATCAAATCCAGCAATGTAGTAAAAGGATAATACTCCATGACCAAACAGGCTTCATCTCAGAATGCAAATCTGGCTCAATGTTTGAAAATTAACCAAACATGTGCTATCATATTAATAGATTAAAGAATAAAAACCACACAATTGTATCAATTGATGCAGAAAAAAATTTTAACAAAAATTTCAGCAAACTATGATTAGAAGAAAATTTCCTTAACATGATTCAGTGTATCTTCAAAGAATCAGCTTTCAATAACATCAAATTTAACAGTGAAGGACTAAATGCTTCCCAGCTGAGAGAGAACAAGGCAAAGTTGTCCACTCTTACCTCTTGCTATCCAACTTCATACTGGAAATCCCAGTGCAATAAGGCAAGAAAAAAAATGAAAGGTATGTGGCATACAGACTACAAAGGGAGAAATAAAACTATCCCTACTTGCAAACAATAGACATAGAAAATCCCAAAGAGTCTACAAAAAAAATCTCCTGATTATTGAGCTTGGCAAAGTTGTGGGACATAAGATCACATGAAAAAAAAATCAATCATATTTTTGTATGCTGGCAATAAATAAGGGAACTAGAATTAAAAAAAAAAAACCCACAATACCATTTACAAAGAGCTCACCAAAGCTAAATACTTAGCTGCAAATCTAAGAAAATGTGTGCAAGATCTAAATGATGAAAACTACAAAGTTTTAAATCAAAATTCTAGGAGAATTTAAGATATAGATAAACTGATGCTAAAATTTATAGGAAAAGGAAACATAACTATAATAGTCATAACAATCTTCTTTAAAAAAAAAAGAATAAATTTAGAGAACCAATACCACCTCATTTGAAAACTTACTATAAAGATTCAGTAATCAACATTGAAGGGTTCTGGTAAAAGGATAAAAATAGATCGATTTCTGGATCAGACATAAGTATGACCTTGTTATTTTTGAGTAAATGGATATAGGATTATCTTTTAAACAAATGGCATTGGAACAATTGTATATGCATTGCCCTCTGCCTGAAAATATATCCCACATTCCTTATAATAAATGGATCATAGATCTGAATGTAAAATGAGAGATTATTTAGAAGAAAAGAGAAAATCTTCATGACCTTGAATTAAGCAAAGAGCTCTTAGGATGCCAAAAGCATAGCTCAAAAAAGAAAAAAATGGATAAATTGGACTTAATTAAAACTGAAAACTTTTTCCCTATGAAAGACACTATTAAAAGAATGAAAAGATGAATTGTAGACTGGGAGAAAATATTTTTAATACTTTCTAACTAAGGACTTGTTTCCATAAAGTACGAAGAATTCCCAAAACTCAACAGAAGGTACACAAAAACCCAATACAAAAATTTGAGTAAGCAATTTGAACAGATACTTCCCCAAGGAAGACACACAGATGACAAATAAGTTCACAAAATTCAACATAAAATCAAAACACAAGATACCATGTACATTTATAGAACGACAAAAACAAAAATCCTGCAGATGTTGAGTATGTGGAGCAACTAGAACTCTTGTACATCATCACTGGAGAGAGTGCAAAAACAACAGCAAAAAAAAAAAAAAAAAACAACAAAACAGCCACTCTGGAAAAGAGTCTGGTAGTTTTTTTATAAAATTAAATATGTATGAACCAAATGAGCCAGCAGTGCTATTTCTGGCCATTTACTCAAGAGATAAAAACTTGCATTCATGCAAATAGTTTTACATTTATAATTGCTAAAAATGCAAATAACCTGTATGTCCTTGAGTGAGTGAATAGATAAACTATGGTCAAATGCTGGAATACTACTGGGTAATGAAATAGGAACCACTGATGCACATCAAACATGAGTGCATCTCAAAGGCATTCTGCTGAGTTAAAAAACACCTCACAAGATTATGTAATATCTGATTGCACTTCTGACATTCTGGAAAAGGCAAACTACAGGAATGGAGATCAGATCAGTGGTTGCATATGGGATATGGGAGGGGTTGGTGTTTGACAAATAACAACCTGTGAGATTTCTTTTTGGTGTGGGGGGTGATAGAACTGTTTTATATCTTGAGTGTGGTGGTGTTGACATGAATCTATACTTCCATAACTGTACATACACATGCAAGTATGCATATACACATGCACCCAGTACTCTTCTCTATCAGTATTAGCCACATCAGTTCCAACTTCATTCACCCCTTCCAACAAGGTCCCCTCCTAAGGGGCTCCTTGCCCCAGAAGCTCCACCAAGACCTCCTGGCATAGTTACTGTTCCTGGTGCCCAACTGTCAAAGCTGTTAAGGGACTGGTTTTCCTGTTATTCCCCAGAATCTGGCACCACTACGTACCCTTGGCACTACCATGAGCACTGCCAAGTACCCAGCTGCCAGGCAGGTAAGGTGCCACAGTGGGTGCTGCCCTTCAGGAGTCCCATAGGACACTTTGCGCTAAAGGGGGAAAGATCCCTGCCTCCTTCTCTGCATCCCTCTTTCATAGAGATGTTGCAATACACCCAAATGGATGGAAATTTTTGTAGAAATGACCCATACAGTTTTATTTTCACTTCCTGCTCCCATTTCCCTCACCCCTGCCCCAGAGTATGGGGAGAGGAGGAAATAAATCTGAGTGGGAGACCCCATGCCTCGTCAAGCAAATCCCTCCTCCAACCACCTAGGCTGCCTCTTCCCTTGAGGCGAGTGGGCTAAAGAGACACAGGGCTCTCAAAGACACATGTGCCCTAACTCTGGAACCTGTAAATATGTTACCCGAGGGACTGGACTTTATATATGTAATCAAAATTATAGACTTAAAATCAGGAGAGTACCTGAATTATTTCGGTGAGATCTATTGAATCACAAAATCCCTTAAAAGCAGAGAACTTTCTCCAAGTAGAGACAGAAGATTGGAGGCAGAAGTCAAAGAGATTCAAGCACTGGACGGCCTCCCTGTGCCGTTGCCAGCTTTGAAGATGGAGGGAGCAACGTGACAAGGTGCTCTTAATAGGCCAAGAGAAACTACTATAACCCCACTAAAGGAGACAGGCTGAGCACTGCAGTCACAAAGAAAAGAATTCTGTCAACCAGGATGAAAATGAGGACAGATTCTCCCCTGGTGCTCCAGAGGGGCGCCCTGACCTCGGCCTTGGGAGACCTGGAACAGAGAACCCATCCCACTCACCCAGACTTCTGACCTACAGACTATGAGCTAATTAACCAGTGCTGTTTTGAGCCCTGGAGTTTGTGGTAATTTTTATGACAGCAATGGGAGACTAATGCCGTCATCATGCTAATAAACCCCAGGCAGTCTCATCCTCCACACCCAGACAGGACTGAGCCCAGAGCCCATGGTCAACCTGGAGCTTCCTGTCTCTTCTCCTTTGCTTCTCATCCCAGAGCCCCTGCGCCCAGCACTCGGCTGGCTGCTGAAGCCTCACAGGTCAGCCTGCGCAAAGTCCAAGAATTCCTTAAGTATGTCCTGGTTCCTCTTTGATGAGCACCTACAGGTACAGTGTGATTCAGGGCTTCCAATTTAGGCCAAGATGTAAGTTCTCTGCAGCCTCCTCTAAGTCCTTTCTGGAATCCATGCAGAATCTAAGGTGACCAAGGAGAAATGGTTCCTGAAACCTTTTGAAACAGAAGTCAGGAGTAGAATATTCCAGGGCGATTTTGATATTTATTCAGGGTTATTGGTTGGATCATTTCCCCCAACAAGATCTGGTGGAGTCCTGACCCCTAGTACCTGTGAATATGATCTTTTTTGGAAATAGGGCCTTTGCAGATGTCATCAATTTAAGATGAAGTCCTTGGGATGAGCCCAATTCTGGCATGGCTGGTGTCTTTGTAGGAAAGGAGAAAACAGAGAGAGCCGGAGAAGATGATCTTGTGATGGGAGAGGCAGGGGTTGGAGGGAGTCATCTGTAAAGCGAGGAACACCCAGGACTGATAGGATGCCGCTACCAGAGGCTAAGAAAAGGCAAAGGAGGATTCTTCCCTTAAGGTTTCAGGAGAACATGGCTCCTTGACTTTGAACTTTCAACCTCTAGAATTATGAAAGAATGACTGCGGCTCTCTTGTTTTAAGCTCACCAGTTTGTGGTATTTGCTGTGACAACCCTAGAAAACAAATACATCCTTCAGTCAATGAACATGTATGGAGCACCTACAGGCGTTGCACTGGCCCAGGCCCTGGGGACAGAGCTGTAACCCAAACAGATGAAAACTTCTGTACTTGTGAAACTTTCATTGGATTATTGTTCTGAGGGAAAAAGGAATTTGTCAAAAGTTCTGATTAGGAGGGTATGATAGTGTCCACCTCTTCTTTACTTACGTGTAATGGGAACATGCTGTTTCAGGGGTCATTTTCCTAATCATAGAATTGCAGAGCTGGAAGGGACCTTATGAATTATCTAGTCCAGATTCACAACACAATTGCCCCAGTTAAGGAGTGACTTAGAGTTGAAATTTGGTCCTGGGGTGTACCAGATATTTCTCAAGCTGGATACCACTGCCCAGCTCGGGGGGCGGGTTGGGGGAGATCGGGGTGCGGCTACAAAACCAGAAAATGGAAAGCAAGCACACTGGGGTTAGAGGTTAGACACAGTCTTTGGACTCAGACATGAGCTCCAGTTCCCTTCTGCCCCTTGTCAGAGACAAGACCTTGGGGAAATTAGTCACCTCTCTCACCCTCAATTTTCCTCATTGTAAAATGGATATACATGACTAGTGCTTTCTTCAGTAGCTGCTGGAAGGATTAACTGGCATGACAGATGATGAGCAAGGGAGCATGTGAGTGGGGGAGGTGCCCTAGAGGAATGGCCCCTGGGCAGAGCAGTGCAGGGAAAAGCAGGGAGGGATGGATGGGAGGAAGGTAAGGGGACAATGTCCAGCCTGAGGTCAGAATTGTTTAGTCAGCTCCCTCTCTCCCTGGGACATCACTACACAGGGCCTGTACCTAGGCAAGAAATAAAAAAGGGGTGTGGACAAGGATGGCAAGGCTTGTGTTGTCTTTTCTTTTTTTTTTTTAATGCTTATTGAGGTTTTCAACACTGTACATGTTTTAGGCATATAGGTTCACACCTCTACAAATGTATGTTTTCACACCACCTCACCACCAAAGCACCAATAATCCTCCACCACAGTCCACTGTCCCCCTTCTGCCTTAGTTCCCACCCTTTCATGCTCCCCCTCTGGTAGCCCAGTTTTGTCGTCAGATTCCAAGGGTTTGTTTTGATTTTTTTTTTTTGTTGCTGGTCTGTCCTTTCTCTTGTTTCTTTATAGCCCACAAATGGGTGTGATCATCTGCTATTTGTCCTTCCACTTCTGGATTATTCCATTTAGCATAATCCCCTCCAGTTTCACATCCATATTTTGGCAAATGTCAGGGATTTTGTCTTTTTCTTTTTTGTTGCTGAGTAGTATTCTATTGTATACATACACCACATCTTCTCGATCCACTTATCTGTCATTAGGCATTTAAGTTGTTTCCATAGTTTGGCAGGAAGTTTGGGGAAGGTGAGGATATGAGGCCAATCAATATCCCTACTCATCCTTTAGGGTTTAATTCAGAGATCACTTCCTCATAGCATTTTCTTCTCCAGGGTGTTCAGCTTCGCCTTCAGATTTGTCTCACATTGTAACAAGGTGGTCCCCAGGAAAAAGGGTGTGTCCCAGGTTCCCTGTCCCACCCAAGGTAGGGTGGAACTGAGCAGGATGCAAGAAGCTAGAGAAGAGAGACAGAACACACACAGAGGAGACACAGAAGAACAGAAGACAGGAGGATAAGGAAGAAGGATGGAAGGCCAGAGGAGACACATGGAGCAGAGAGACTTGTAAAGAATCTGCACAGGCCTGGACTGATTGAGACAGATGTGGGTGAGAGACCCGTGGGGAGATTAACTATGACAATGTTCATCCGGATTTTGATTTTGCTCTTTAACTCCCAGAACTGTCTGGCTGTTTCTGACCCTTTTCTATGGGTCCCTGTCGAAAGCTGTTTTATACTGGTGCCAGTCTTTCGAGACTTGCTTTGGACCAATCCTATTTGGGTGGACTTTTTACCCACAAGGAGATGGGTAACATTGGATGCTTGACTTAGATACTATATTCTTTGTCTTCTCTGTCTTTTCTAATTGTATTAAAGTTTGTTTCCACAAAAGGTCCTATATGATTTATATTGATGCGGCGGATGGCAGAACCCATTTAGAACAGGGCAGGTCTGGGGGTTTTGGGGATGCCCCTCTCCCTGCCCTGTAACAACATTAGCCTATATTTTTCTCTCTAGTATTTTCTCAGCTTGTAAGTATATATTCACCTGTGTAGTTTTTGCCTGTCTGGAACATGTTTGGAGTACAATTAAGTGTTATTGAACAAGTTAATGCCCTCCCCCCAGATGATGGCTTTTCTTGTCTTCTTGCATTCCACCTGGGTCCTACCAGCTACCCTCAGTGACCTGCTGCCATATTCAGGATCTCACATTGTCTCCCACACTCTTGCATACTCACATCCCTTAGGAACAGTCATTGCTCTCAATGCCATTAATGACCATCTCTGTTTTTCAATAGAAACTCACATGATGGTGCAAAACAGTCCACTGAGCTGCCCAGTCTAACTGGAAAGAAGCATGGGGATCAGGGCTGGAAATTTTCTTGGTGTTTTCTTGGTACAGAACTTGAAGAAATGTGGGGGGTATATAGCAGGAGAATAATGTGACAAGAGGGATCCCAAATGCTCAGCCTTCCACACAGAGCTTTGTTCCCAGAGCTCAATGATCTTGCCCGTACTGAATCTCCACACACCTGAGGAAGGGTGTGGGGTAGAGGCAGGTTACTGAGAAAGGCCCAACATCACTTCAGTGGCAGAGCTGGGGCCAAGCATTCAGAGTTTAAGTCAGATGCCTCTTTCAATTATCAGCTAACTCACCTCCCCTAGGCTTCTTAAGCCACTTCTCTTCATGATAAATAAACAGAAGAGGGAGTGAGGACGAGACCATACATCACTGAAGGACAGGGGTGAAAATTCAGGGAGCCTCTTCCATATGCAGCTGGTAGAAGAGGGCTAAAGGGCAGGTGGAGAAGAGGCAACACAGAGAGACAGAATGGCCCCAGGCACAGGACCCAATGTGCACTCTTTTGTGAATGTAGCTCCTTCTAGAGCTCCAGAAGGGGAATGGGGTGGGGGGGCACATGCTTCCTTCAGTCTGCAGTCTCCAGAGCTATGTATCAGAGAGGACTCAGTTTCCAGTGGGTTCTTAAAGAACAATTTTGGCAGAGCCTACTTGGTGATGACATGGGATAATTTAGTTGCCTCACCCACAAGAGAAGGAGGTGAGACCCAACAAATACACATCTCATGCCTTCCACAGCTGAATTCCTAGGGGCAAGCCAATGGCCCTGGGATCCTCCCCTACTCTGTGGTTCATGGAACAGAAAGCCAAATTATTTCTCACCTGTGGTCACTGGAGCAGGTGGAGTGCCCATGAACACTGGTTTCATACCTGAGCTCAAAGTTCAGCTGTGCTCTTTGCAAAGCGCTTGACCCTGAGCAAGTTGCCTAGCCTCTCTTAATTACAATTTCTCTCTCTATCTCCATGAAATAGGGAAAATAGCATCCTTGTCACCAGGTTATTTGAGGATCAACGAAGTGATACACATGTCAGACCTAGTGGGAACAGTACAGGCAACCCCAAAGGAAATGGGATGGCCTGCGTGTGAGTCCTCACCTGTGTGCTTAAAAGAAACTTAGAACAAGACCCAAGTGTAGGCACACATATAAAGGATAATAAAAGGTTTATTTACAAAGGCAAATGAAATGAGGGGGAACTCAGGGGGGTGGGGGAGGAGGGAGATGAGAGGGGGAGGGAGAGAGATTAATTAGTCAGTAAGTCCTACCAGTAACGCTGTCTGAGCTGGGACTCTGAGAGCACACTGAAGGCAGGTGAAAAACAAGAAAGCGCAGGCCCACATGTCTTTGGCTATATACCAAGCATGGCTGTTTAACTCCACCCTTAGCTCCCAGCAACCCCATTTAGGAAGTCAAAAGTCATGGCAGATTCATGGCATGATGAGAATTGTAATCCTTGGTGCCTGGGATCTCTCTAGCATGGGGGTGGAGTCCATAAAACATCAGTGGGTGGAGTTCATTCAGGACATACTCTTCCCCTAATGGGAGCACACAGAAGATGCTTCCCTTTCTGAGTGGGAAGTAGTACCTATCCCACAGACTTCTGGCAGTCCTGGGGGTACCCCCTCCAGCCTCCAGCTTCATCCAACTAGCATTAGTTTTCTGGCAAGCATGCAGAACCCTGGAGAAGAAACCCAAGATGCAGGTGCTGTCCAAGGCAGTATGGAGAATCACTCAGGATTAGGCCACTAGTGAGGCATCATGCTGGTCTCAAGTTCAGACCTCTCCCCCATGTCCACAGCTCCTTGATTATGAACCCCACCTAAAGGCATGGAGGTGCAGCCACAAAGGGAAACACTGATACAGAGAACATGTTCCAAGTGTTTGTCAACAGTCCTGAAAATGACAGTTTCACCTAGGAATTATGTCTAAATAATTTGTTGGAGCTTTTCGCTGGCAAAGGTGTGACTCTATTTGCCTGACACAGTGGGATAGAAGGAAGAATTCCAAAATGTGCAAGCAGATCTGGTGAGGTGACCCTGGCTTAGCAACCAGCTTGGCCGCCTCTGTCCCTCCCATCTGCGGTGTGGGCCTAACGCTGGAGCCGTGAACTCCCAGGGCCACTGAGAGTCAGGCAGAGTCAGAATGGGAGAACTCCCTGGAACAATGAGGAGGCTCAGGTCCTGAGGCACTGACTATGGGACCAGACACAAGGTGAGGAGCCCCGAATTGAATCTCAAAGCTGCCTCTCCTGGCTGCGCAACAAAGATAACAGAGCGACTCTCCTAAAGTTTCAATTTTCTTACTTTCAGGAGAGTCAAAGGGGGCTGATAATAGCCACTCAAGAGAGGCAGCCTGAGCTATTTCTCAGGTGAAAATACCAGCAGGTGAAAATGCTTAGCTCAGCAGCTCAGCATAGATGTTTGGAAAATGTTACCTGGACAAATGGGCAGGAGATAGGCAGGAAGGCACCCTAACATGCCTCCCTGCCAAGTCTAAAGGCAGCAGGGCCAGGGCATAATGAGGAAGCCGGCCACAGACCCTTCTTTGTTTATCTCCTCTGAGGAGGTGTGTCTTTTACCAAAATGGCTGCCAGCAGCATTACACAAGGAACGTGGCTGCTTTTGTGAAATCAGACCCGCTCTCTGTCCCTCAGGCCAAGCATGATTTAATGCAATCCTGTTTACCTCTGGCTGGAGCTGCAGTTTTCAAGATTTCCTTGAAAACACATCCCAGATGGCCCCGGGCAGCTCACTTCCTGTGCACCAGGAACACAGCTCACGTTCCTCTCCGGGTGGGGGCTGGTTCCCACTGCAGGGAGATGGCTTAATTGACCACAGGAGCCCTGGCTCCTGGGGACTCTTCTTCCCGTCCTTTCTGGCCCCTTGGCCATGCCATCGGCTGCTGGTCCTGCAGAGGCTCAGGGGTGGGTTCTGGGGCCAGAACAAGGCCTGACTGAGCAGCCGTCTTTGCCTGTAGGGGAGGCCAGCCACACGGGGCTCTTCCCCAGACCTCCTACATCAGGAGCAGATGTGCAAAGTGTGTGGTAGGCCCAGCACATCTCCCAGCTGGCCGCACTCTGAGCCAGTGCTCGGGCAGACAGTCTTTCTGTGGACTCGGCCTTGCCCCAGACACACACCTTGGGCCTGAGCCTCTTCCTCATCTCTGTGTCCTCTGCATGCCTCACAATGCTTGCAGGGCATCTGCGTCAGTGCCACGATGTGTTAAATGTGGCAGGACTGCTTGGCAATCACCCTCTGATTTTGCAAATAGGCAATGCGTGGCCAAGAGAAGATGAAAATAATCTTCCAGCCAGATGCTCATATACCACATGAACTATGCCCATGACCACATAGCCAGAAAGAACCGAAAGGAGAGACCACAGACCCAATTACATAGGACTCTACAATCAGGGGGCTGCTTTCTCCAGCACAAATCTTTCCAGAGAATCAAAGGGATACGACAATGCTTTATTTTAGAAATGGGAGAGCTGAAGCCTGCTATAGGAAGAGACCTGCCTGCACCTCTCAGGGGCACAGTGAGGTCAGAGCAATGGGGTTTTCCAGATGGAAAATGCATTGTTCCATCTGTCATGAATCTGGGTCTGAATGGCAGCAAATGGGTAGTGGATGGGGCTGAGGGATCAGTGGCTGGGGTCAGGTGGTCCTTTCTGGGTCCCTCAGTTGAGTATCAAATCCAGAGTGCTGACATTCACGTTCCCTCCCCCAGGGCCACTCTGGGGGGTCAGGAGGGTAAGTCTCACAAAGAGGATGGAACATCTGGGACCTGTGAGTCCAGTCTTGGCACCAGCACAGCAGCACAGCAGCACAGTGTGATAAGGTTGCTGCTAGGAGACCCGCCGCTGCTTGGAAAGTCCTGGTCTGGGCCCAGAGCTGCCTCAAGGAGAATCAGTCTGGGTCTTGGCAGGGGAATTCTCAAGGTCCTGAGCCTACCCGCTGCAAGAAAAGTGGAGATTGGATGTGTTGGGAGAGGTGGCTCCCAGGAAAGTGGCTGCTGGAAGGAACACCTTCAGTAGTATCAGGTTCACCTTTATTTCATGACTGGGACTTGAGACTCCAAGGTTGAACCTCTCCTTTCTTTTCAGGCCTTGATTTTGTTCATGGGCAATGATGTGCCCAGCTAAATACCCAGACTAAGTCTCCATCCCCATCTGCAGTGGTTGGGAGTGGCCATCAGACCAAGCTTTGCTTAATGAGCTGGAAGTTGGGGGAAGGTTTTGCTTTCATGATAAAAGTGGAGAGAAGTGGGCCTCCCCGGTGGAGCAGCGGTTGAGCGCTGTGCTGTGGAGCTGTCGGCAGCGGCGACGCGAGTTCGATGCCCGGCCGGGGAGAATCCCACATGGTGCGGCAGACCTCTCCTGCCTCACCCGCTGCTCCCCTCAGCAGTGTATTTCTGATCTGCCTGTTCTGCTACCCGCTCTGTCTCTGGTGAACCCTCTCGCTGCCCCACGCCTCTGGTCTGTACCCCAGCTTATATGTATAAATAAAAAATAAATCTTAAAAAAAAAAAAAGTGGAGAGAAGTGGCAGGTCACATCCACTCTCTGCTTCCAGCCTGGACTGCAGACTTGATACCTGGAGTAGTGACAGCCATCCTGTGATCGAGGGGGTCAACAAAGAGACCTACAGAGATGTCAGGCCTGGCATTGCTGAAACACTGGCACTTGATTTTCTCCAGTTGTCAGAAGAGAAAAGATAAATCCTTTTTGTTGACTACAAATCAGACTTTCCATTACTTGCAGCCTAAGGCATTCCTAATGAACCCATAACCAGAGAAGAAGCAAGGGAAAGGAAGGCTCTCAGACCTTTCTGCAGACCTGGGCCTATTTCCTGGCATCAGCCTTAACTAGCTGCACAACCCTACAGCAGGGCCCTTGGAGTCATACAGGAGTCCCGATCTGCAGTCTTTGCCCAAATATTCTGCTGGCTTCTTCTCCCGAGCACTCTCCTGCTCCCTCAAAGACAGTCTTTCCTCTGTGGATTTCTCTGACAGGCCCCCACTCTCTAACCTAGGATAGCATTGCTATCCTAGTGTTCATAGCACTATTGGGGTCTTAGGATATTCACCAATCATAAGTATTTTTTTTCTCCCAGTTTTGACCATTTGGGAAGTAGACACTGTGGCCCCATGGCAACCACATTCCGGTCTTCCCACTGGCAGAGCCTGAGGACCTGGGGCCAGGGGAGCCCAGTGCACTTGGTCAGCCAACAGTGACCTGTGCACCATCTACCTCTTTCTCACTGATTCCATATCTGCTTATTTAGGGCCTATGGCATGTCAGACAGGGCTAGCTCCTAGGGAAATGGGAGAGTGTTCCCCACCCGAATGAAACTTGGAGTCCGGTGGAAAATGCAACTTAGACAAATATTTCTAAATAAGTTTTAAGGATAAATAGTACATCAAAAGAGATTTTTTCTGGCACTGTAATATATAATAGGGACCTAAAGTATCCATTTATTTCTTTTTACTTGTGTGTGTATTAAAGGCTAATGACATACAAATCCTATTTAGCACTAAGAAGGCAGCAGCAGAGAACAAGTCCCTGCCTCCTTGTGGGGTAGAAGGCTATAAACAGAGCATATATGCTGTTTCAACAGGTGGTCAACATAGAGAAGGGACAGAGGTTCAGGGAGGGCTACTTTAGACAGGGTTGGAGGAGGCATTTCTTAGGAGACCCATCCAAGGCCTGAAATCCTTAAGAAAGTGACTTAGGCTGAGATCTGAAGGATGCACAGAGATCAGCAAAGTGAAGAGGTAGTGCAGGCAGGCATCAGGGCAGAAGGAATAGTCAAGGTACTTTGGTAGGGCTGTTCTTTCCCTGGGACTCATATGAGGGGAAAGAGTGTCTCTTGCTGAGGCTGGAGCCAAGGCCTGGCCAGTCCAGGGATGCAGGACACGGCAGGAACTGGGTAGCATTTGGAGTATCATGTAAGAGCATTGTGTGTCAGTGAGACTTTTTAAGTAGGGGTGGTATGCTGTGATTTGTATTTTAAACAGTAATTCTGTGCTCATGAAGTCCTGTATGTACTGACATCATCTAGGGTGCTGGTCTGGCATGGCTCAGAGTAAGACACAGGAAGCCTGGGGTAAAAGTCCTCACAGTTCATCACAGCTTGTCACTGCCATCTTCCTTGCCCATCAGACTTCTGTCAGCTCAGATGGACAGTGACCGGGTCCCAGTCACCTTTTTGTCACAAGGCCTGTGGTGCACTACCAGGGTCACCTTGGACTAGAAAATTACTCTCAGAACTTCTCTTTATTCTTTTCACTCATTCACTTATTCGTGCAGCATTCATTCACTCACACAATCAGTATCAACTGATTGCTTCTTATGTGCTTAGTATATGCGAGGAAGCAGGGAACCAAAGGGTCAAAAATCCTTGACTTCATGGAGATTGAATTCTAATTGGAGAGGAATGGAGAGAAAGAAAAAACAAGTAAGACAAATGTTACATAGTGACAAAGAAGAAAAAGCAGGGGAAAAGCCAAAGAGAGCCATCGGTGGGGGTAGAAGGAGCTGCCATTTCCAATAGGCTGGCGGGCCCCCAGGGAAGGCAGTGAGGTGAGCAAGGTGGGAAGGAGGGAAGGAAGGGCTCGTGGTCTAAATGGAGGGAAGGTGAGACTTAGGTGAGAACGTCACTGGGAGGCAGAAGCTGTAAGGGTGGGACTCAGACTAGGTGTTCAATAATGTCACATTCCCTGCCACTTTTCTTCTCCAATTTTTTAGCAAAATGAAGCTTTATTTTATTTAAAGTCTTTTTAAAAAAAAAAGTACAAGCTGTTTTCCAAAGCAGTTAAAGAAATGTAATCAATCGAATGGTGTCAAGTGACAGATGGAAAAGGAAACCAAGAAAGAACGTAGATTGGAAGGGTTCACAGGAAAATGTCACCACTGGAAGGAGCTAAACAAGCCCCATCTCAAAGCTTCTTGTCATCAAAAAGTAAGCTGAAGTTCAGGGAAGGGATGGGACTCGACTTCGGTCAGCCCAAAATGCTTCCTCAGAAATGAATAGGTGCTCTTATGGCAAAGACGCACAGACCCTGATGCCAGAGGGCAGGAGAGAGCACCAGACAGGTGTGGTCTGGAGAGATACAGACCTGGGCTTGAACGCTTGGACTGTCAAGTGAGGCTGTGGAGCCACTGGGACTACAGCACACTCCTGGTGGGAACATGAAATGACACAACTGTCTGGAACAAGATATGGCCATTTCTCATCAGACTAAACATACAGCTATCCAGTCACCCAGCATTACCACCCCTAAGTATTTACCTACAAGAAAAAAAAATGCATCTACATAAATTTTTGTACGATGATGTTCAAAGCAGCTTTACCAAGAATAGTTCCAAATTGGAAAAACACAAATCTCCATCAAACTCAAAAGAAGTTGTGGTCTTATTCTTACAATGGAATAATAGTCAACAATAAAATGGGGCAATGGATGGATGCATGCAAAATATGAATGAATATGGAAAGGTCATTTGAGCAAAAGAAACTGAAAGTAACAGACGAAAGCAGCAAAACTGGGGATAGACAGGTGAACCAAGATCTCTGAGAGCTACTTACTATGTGTTCTGGCTGCCCAGAACCTTTTGACCCTTTGTGTTTCATAAGCATACAGCTTTAGGAGTTCCACCTTCTCAAGGGAGAGGTCAGAAGACTTACTTACCCAGTCTCCTTTGCAGGTGGCACAAGCATGTGACCTTGACAAACAGACGCACTTGCTGGAGAGCTGGATTTTTTGCTGAGCAACTTGGGGAAAGAAACTCAGCAAAAAATCTGTGTTTTCCGAGGAGGATGGACGCTAAGCAGTCTTAGTAGGTTCTAGAAGCAGCAGTGCTAGCACATTTGTATTTGGGTACAGAGGGGCATGGAGCTGACGCAATTGTGATCATGGCAAATATAAGATCCTGTTATATCTAGGACACAGTAATGACAGGGCCATCAGTGGTGTGGCAGGTCCCTCATCAGACCATTTCTGGAGCAAGGTCCCAGGCAGTGTTTATGGAAGTCAAACCTTAAAGACCGTTTCTCTAGTCCTTATTATAAGGTCATTAGCTCCCTATATGCTCATCATGGTCCAGAGTGAGCTCCTATCTCAGTAAACACTTTCCACCTAAATGCCCCCTCCCCACCCCACCCCTCAAAATCTGCTGTACCTGCATTGTTCATTTCATTTAATGGTGACTCTGATCTTTGAGTTTCTCAAGTCAAAATCCTGACTCCATTTTTTCCTCACCTACACAACTTAATCTAGCAGAACATCCTGTTCACCTGACCTTCAAAATATACTCAGCATCCAGCATTGCCATTCCCTTCAATGTTGCCAAGCTGTTCTGAACCATTTTTCATATCTAGATTTCAAAAGACAAAAGGATAATTAATTTTTCTCCCCTCTTCCATCCGCACCTGCTATAGTTTAGTTCCAAATTCACAACCAGAGTGGCCCTTCTCAAAATGTTAATCAGATCTTGCCATCCCTCCACTGGAAGACCTTTGGTGGCTCCATTTCATTCAGAGTACACAACACAATTTACAAAGTATCCACATGGAAGTAGAACCCCTAAACAGTCCAATTTGTCCCCAAAATACAGGGACATCTATTCATTTGATACAGTATATTGATGATGGAAAAGGGGGTTAACTACCCTCTTAATCAGTGTTAACATGGAATCTGATGAAGTTTAATACTAATTTGTAATTTTTAAAGATACTTTTACCAAAATCAACAAATGAGACCATCTTAATTTGACAAAAGCTATATATTAAATACATAGAGAAAACATCATACTTCAGAGAAATTTCTTTTCAGGTCAGGAATAGAGCAAGAAATGCTGCCGGTACTATTGCACACACCATTCTAGATGTTCTTGTTAACACAGAAGGAACAAGTGCAAATAAAATGAAAGGGGAGAGACCTTTTCCCCATCATTTGTAGGTGATATGATAATTTACATAGACAATCCCAAACAACCAGCAAAATCTAAGAGCTAAAGGAGAAAATCAACTTTATCACTTAGAAGATCAACATGTGAAATTAATTATGTTCTCTAAGCCTATTTTGAAAATCAGAAAATGTAACAGAAAATAAGAAATCATTAACAATAGCAACAAGAACTACCACATAGCAATTAACTTATTACAGAATGTATGAAACATTTATGGAAAAATTTTAAACCTGAGAAAATGCAATACACTTCATACTTCATGCTCGTAAATGGGGCAACTTAACTTTATGAAAATGTCAATTCTCCCACTCAAATTAATCTGTATATTCAAAATAATTCTAATTAACACCCCCTCCCAAAGAGATTTTAGGGACATCTTAAGAAACTGATTCCAAAATTATGTGAGAAGGAAACATAACACACAATTAAGTCCATATTGACAGAAAGTGAAGCTGGGAGCTTAGCTTACCAGACATGAAGATTTATTATAAAGGTATGGTAATTAAAATAGTTGGTACTGGTGTACAAGAAAAAAAGAGACAAATATACTAATAAAAATGTGCAAGCATCCCAATAATATGTGAGAACTTGATATTTTCAAGAAACCTTGGAGCGTGAGCTTTTTTATTTCTTGAAAGCTAACAAGTTAGCCTGCCACAGTTTCATGGTGATTGGCAGAACACACAAGATCTCTGAATCAAAGAAAAAGGACACTTTATTGCTTACTGGTTTGCAACCATCCCAGGCCGGTAGGTTCACCATCGGTTCTAGTGACTTGAAAGAGAATTTTGGCGCCCTGGGCATCATTTTCACAGGTTTTAATGGTGAGCAGGGGAAAGAAGCCATCAGGGAGATAGCAACTTAAGACCCCTTCCCCAAGGTGATGTCACACTTTTTTCGCCTCCCTCCCAGTCATTGGTGTGCACACTTGCACATGTGCACACACTCATGCTCAGGCATCAAATCAGTCATGAGTGCCTCCACCCACATGACTTCTATGTTAACAAGAAAAAGGCTGCAGATGACAGCCACAGAGGCCAAAGGCATAAAAAGTCCGATCAACTTCATTTGTCCTACACTTACCAGATAGCAATCACCAGACTATTAGCATTTGTTCTGGTTGCCCACGTCCCAGTTTCTAGGACCAGTGTGAGAAGTCAATGTAGTCCTGAATACGTAGTAAATGAAGTGACAGGAGAGGAACTCCTAGCTTAAACAGTCTCAATCTTGGTAATGGCCAGTAAGCCAACTTGTCCTTTGCCTCAAAGAGGGATTATCATTATTAAAGTAGGCAATAAACAACTCTACTCTTTGCTCTGCATGGAGAGGCTGTCTCTGTTTCCAGGTTTGTTTGCTATTTACACACCCTCAAAATGATAGCTGTAAATAAAATGTCTGCTCACAAGTTAGGCAGAAGAATTGCATAAAGAATTGTCTCCCAACAGGTGGAGTCATCATCACAAATCATTGGGGCAAAGGATGAACTATTAGTAAACTATGTTAGGAAAAGTAACTTCCTGTGCAAAGAAAAAAAATTTTGATCCCTTACCACATTTTGCCTACAAAAATGAATACCAATGGTTTAAAGATCTAGATGTGAAAACTAATAGAAAATGTAGGGTTTTTTTTTTAATTTTTTTTTACTTTGGAGTCATGAGTCATTTCTTAAATAAGACAGAAAATTTCAACACATAAGGGGAAAAACAAATGACTATTTATCAGAATTACGTGCAACATTAAAAACTTTAGCATGACAATTGGAGATAAGATTTGGGAAAGTCTAAAACCAGCAATAATTTGTAAGTAGATTGTTCAAGTAATTTCTGCAAATCAGCAAAAAAAAAATTTTTTTTTAAATAGAAAAATGACAAAGGATATGAGTAGGCAATTCCCAAGAGAAACTAATAAATTTCTGAAGAGGTGCTCGAACTATCTAGAAAACACAGCAATGCACATCAGGATGTAGTATCACTTTATGCCCCAACTGACTGGCAAATATTAGAAAATATTAACTATTGGTGAGGATGTGGGGACATAGATGTTACACACAACCGTAGGAATTAAGTTGCAGGTGTTTGGGGGAGTCACACAGACATACTTAATGAAATGAAGGTATTTATATTCTAAGGCTCTGCAGTGCTGCATCCTGGCATATATCTCAGAGAAAGCCATGTCCACAAAGAAAGATATTCTCTGATTTTTCATGCCCTCCTTTCTCTGTCTGGCTTGCCTCACTCATCCTATAAGATGAACTCAAACTCAGTCCTCCAGAAGCCTTCTCCACTCACGTGATCGGTTCTGCCCTTCACCCATGCCCTGTCCTGCCCTTGGCTGCAATCTGTCTACACACTTACCATGCTATCTATTGGCAGTTGCTTTAGGTGTCATCTGTATCTTCCATTAGGCTGGGAGTTCCCTAGTACCACTACTATACTTTATTTGTCCTGGGTCTACAGCACCCCATACTAATCTTGGCACTGGGCAAGCATTCATCTATGTGAAATGAGCAAATTTGCAAAACATGGGGACTGACTTTGGCTCTGGTATTTGTAAGGCAGAATTCCTTGCTAGGGCTCAGATTCACCCTCCCTATGGTTATCTCTGCCGGTCTGATAAGAGCAGGGAGGACTGCTGCAGTTGGGATGCCTGTATATCAGCAGGAATTTCATGCATCCACTCCTGGTGTATGCTTTTGGGGTGAGTCTGCTAATGGCCTGTGTGGCTTTGAAGGAGAAGACGTCTGCCAGACCAGGATGTGATATGTACTCAGCACAGCTGGTGTTTGTCAGCCACAGGCCTCGCCGTCTCACTAAACTTTCAATCCTTCTGCTTCCCCTTGTGTTCAAGAATTTGAGGCCCGGCTCCCTCTGGGCTCCAAAAATGCCTCGGGCTGGGTCCTGTGAAATGCTAACCTTTCCTCCCACCTCTATTCCCTCAGCATCACCACTTTCATAGTAAAATAATTTATGCAAGTGGAAAGGGAAAAAAAAAACTTCAGTTCAGAAATACCATATGTAGAACAACATCACAAAATCTCCTTAATGTCCCGAATGCTGTGCTGAGGCCATTTGGAAGATACATTAGCTAGGTAAGTATTAGCAGAAGAGCCTATCACAGAAACGTTCCCCTAACCACCATCTTTTATTAAGCCCCCAGGAGAACTTAAACCAGCCCATTTGTCTGGGACGGGCCTGGTGTGTTGTTTTGTTTTGTTTTTCCCAACCAAGGCAAGCTTAAGTATCCCAGCACAGGGACATGGGTTAACCACAGGTACAACCCAGGCCCATCAGCGTGGTATCACGACCCGGGATGAAGGGAGGCTTAATCGTCATCCACTCTCAGAGTTGGGTTTAAAGAGGTTTTAGAGAGCAAAACAGAGAAACAAGTTCAAAACTACTTTGCAGACTTGTTGCCCACCTCTTTAGTCTTCCTTCAGAAACCAGGGCAGCTCAGAGGAACTAAGACTTGAATTGTATACCTGCTCCTGAATTGCTGCGTGACTTTAGATAGTTATTTAAGCTCTCTGGTCTCAGACTTTTCATCTGCAAAAAGGGAAGTGTACCTAAGTGGCTGTCCAGGTCGGGTGTTCTTTCACCTTTCTAGCTGAGTGGCATGGGAGTAATTGCACAACCACTTGAAGTCTCAATTTCCTCATCTAGAAATTGGGGTTGATCGACTCTGTCTGCTTCCTGAATTGTCTGGGAATTATGTAAAAATTTACATGGAAAACACTCAACACTGTTTCTAGTGTATACAAAGAACTCAACAATTACTTGTAGTTATTCTTGTCATCACTCAGCTCCTGGGGTAGGCAGCCTCCAAAACGGTCCCTAAAGGCCTCACTTGCTATAATCATACCCTTGTGAGATGCTTTCCCCTTGAGTGTGGTTGGAACCTTGAACTCTCTTCTAATGATTGGAAGAAGTAAAAGTGTTACAGGGCAGGGATAGGGGCACCCCCCGAAACCCCAGACCTGCCCTGTTCTAAACGGGTTCTGCCATCCTCCGCATCAATACAAAACATATAGGACCTTTTGTGGAAAGAAACTTTAATACAATTAGAAAAGTGAGAGAAGACAAAGAATATATTTTCTAAGTCAAGCACCCAATGTTATCCAATTCCTCGTGGGTAAAAGTCCACCCAAATGGGATTGGCCCAAAGCAAGTCTCGAAAGCCTGCCACCAGTCTAGAACAGATTTTGGCAGGGACCCACACATAAAGGTCAGAAACAGCCAGACAATTCTGGGAGGAACAGAACAAAATCAATATAGCCCTCATTAACTTCCCCACGGGTCTCTCACCCACATCTCTTTCAATTAGTCCAGGCCAGTGCAGCTTTACAAGTCTCTCTGCTCCTTGGGCCTCTTCTGGCTTTCCATCCTTCTTCCATCTCCTCCTGTCTTCTGTCTGTGTGTTGTCTCCTCTGTGTGTGTCCTGTCTCTCTTCTCCAGCTTCTTATATCCTGCTCAGTTCCACCCTACCTTAGGTGGGACAGGGAACCTGGGACACACCCATTTTCCTGGGGACCACCCTGTTTCAAAAGGGCCACAACCTCTAGTCTAGGTTATAAAGAATGCATATTCCTTCCCTGTAGTGTCTCTTGCTCTCCCACTTGCTCCCTCTGGAGGAAGCCAGTGGCCATGTTGTGGGTTTCTCTACGGAAGAGGACCAAGCAGCAAAGAAAGGGGGGCCGATAGTGAGTGAGGGCCTGAGCCCTCCAGTGCAGCAAACCCCTGGCACAGACCCCGCCAACAATCACTTGAAGACTCCTCAGCCTGGCCCAGAGAAGAATGCAGCCCCGGTCTCCACCTTGAGGGCAGCATGTGAGAGACCCTGAGCCAGGACCCAGCAAAGCCAGGACCCAGCAAAGCCAGGCCTGGACTGCTGACCCACAGAAACTGTAAGGTATTATGTGTTCATTGTTTCCAGACAGTAAAATTTGGGGTAATTTGTTACACAGCAGTGGGTAACTAGTACCGGCTTACTCTGGCTCTTATCCACAGTCTTTCCAAGGCAGTTCCAAAACTCAGCTTATTTCTAAGACATCTGGAGACACCCAGTGAGAACTGTGGTAATGGAAAGAAGCATTTGTGGAGCTCCTACTATATGCAAAGTACTGCCAGGTTCTCTAGGTAAGGCACCTTCTGGAAGATAAGGACAAGTCTTAACCCTTGATCTGTTTGGTAGAGTTACTACAGACCTACATAACATCTCTTGGAGCTGTACCTGGTGCAAATACCACATAAAGCTGTGTCCTGTCATTGGTAAACATCTATTGTCTCTGTATGATTGAAACACTACATATCTCCACTTTCACAGCGGTAACTTGAAGTGGGCTGTGTTATAGCTTGACACCATGGAAATCAGCAGGACTACAAACCAAGGCCTTGGGTTTTTCTTTTTTTCCTTTTTGAGAGCAATGTTAAACATTTGCCAGCATACCACTAGAATTACCAGAACACTACTAGAGTTAACTTATTCCAACAATTCCAGGGAAACGCAAAAGAAAAAAAGATCTTTCCTACTTACGGAAAACAGGAGGCTGGGACAGAAGGCTGCAGGCAACAAGGTTTCTCAAAGTCCCTGCTGACTGTTAGTCCACAGTGTTATAAAGATTTCAGAATTCAAATGTGATTAAGAATCCTGTCCTTGGAGTAACAGAGTTGGATTCAAATGCCAGTTGTGACTGATTGCCCCTGGGAAACCTAACCTCTACTGGTTTCTCACTTGCAAAGCAAGATTGTTACCCACCTCCTGGATAATAAGACCAAGTGCATATGCAAATGCCTAGCACTATGCCTGGCACACAGTATGTATTCTACACACACTTGGGAACTTGTTCCCAGCTACCCTCACTGCAAGGGAGTAATGGATTTGGGATCAAGGAAGGCAGAGGTATGATACTTACATCCAGTCAGTGACTGTCAGTGTCTGCATCTTGCATTGTCCCCTCTGAGCTCATTACTTCTAGCCTGATATTAAGAGGCCGCATGAAACGAGACTGCAAGAACATTTATTGAGCTGGCAGGCTGTTGCACATGTAACGCATCACCATCCTCACCTTGATTGTCATCCTTACCATCAAGGCTGACAAGGACATGAGGAGCCTCATTTTTCAGTATACCAGTCACTCAATTCTCATCAGCTAAGGAACATGAAAGCAAGGCCTGCTCTGCTTAGCTCACTGCTGGATTCCCAGTGTATATCCCAATGTCTGGAACACAGCAGATGTGCAATAAAGAGTTCTTGGTGAATGAAGGTGCTGAAGATTTTGCCAGCTCCTAGGTAACATGATGTCCCAATATCCTACACGTGCCCATTTTATAGATGAGAAAGTCAAGTCTTAACATCACTCAGCAGGTAGATCTGCTTTGCTCCCAGGCCAAGCCAGTCTCCCCAGAACCACATCTTCCTCCAGTCTCTGAGGGAAGGTCACTGAGTCTGGGGCTTTTTTAAGCCTAGAATTCTGGTCAAATTTCATAAGAATTTGGGATAATGAAGCAAGTTTCAAACTCAGCAGGAAAGAGAGAACTTTCAGGCTGGTCTTTAAATTTTTATTTTAGTTGTATTTTTTAATGTTGAGGAAGCCTTGTGGTGGCTGCAGTAATGACCCCCTGCAAGAAGGAGTTGGGGGCACCAGGGGAAGTGGAGTGAGGAATCTTACAAAGTTGAAACCTGCCGGTCTTTGTTAAAGAACAGAACAGAGCTCTCCCATCCCCCAGAACTCGGCAGGGCTGACCCTCCTCCTCCAGAACCCCTGGTTTTATTTTATAATCTAACACGGCTGCAAACTCCCTAGCTAGGAGGCTGACTTTTACAGCTCTGACTGGGGAATGACTTCATCTCAGTGAATTTATGGGTCACAGCAGAGGATGGAGCAGAGGAACTTTAAGGGGGAAATCACAGCCAATCCCACCCCCACCCCATCCTGATGAATTTCCCAGCCCTGGCCTGACAAAGCCAGTGGCTGCCCTACCTTGGTCTGAGCCCCAGCATAGGGCCAGAATCCTCTGCAGCCTCCTGACTGGCAAATTCTGGTAACTCGCAGCAGAACAAGGTGCCTGGCGCATGCTGGGTCTGGTTGAGTTTGCCCAAAATACCAGGGGGAAGCAACATGGGGGAGAAGGGTGCCCCCTGGGGTCATTTTTGACTTTGAGGGACTAGGCCTGGTTGAGGTTAGGGTGACACTTACGAGGTGACTGCTGCTTTAGACTAGACCCTCTGGCACCATCTGTCCTTAGCCAGGGCCCCTCACCAAGCCCCAAATGCAAGGGCAATGCCTCAGATTGGCAACATTCCAGGGGCCAACTACCTCTGGACCTACCAGCTTACTAAAATGGGGCTCCCATGGCAGCCCTTCCTTCCCTGCCTCTACTTCTCACTCTGCTATTTCCTGTACCAGGAGCACCCTCTCTCCTCAGCTGACACCACCGTTCAGAGCCTGCCTCTGACCCCTGGCTGAGGGGCGCTGTGTCTGACAGAGGATTGACCTCCCGAGCAGGAGCAAAGCATTGCATTGATTTCACCTCCACTTTCTCCTCCATCTGCCTCTGGAGTCCCAGCACAGAGCTGGTACTCGAAAAGGCCATCCCATGAATCAGCAAACCAACTGCCAATCCTGAAATACAAATGTTTGACAAAGCAAAATCTCCCCCTTCTCTGCACAGCTGACTTGTGTCGCTGGCAGGGCTAGGCCCAGGGTGAGAGAGTGAAGTGCCCAGAACACAAAATTTAAGGAGGGCCTCACTCTCAGGGCCATGCCAGCGCTAAACTGGCACCTGAGAGTAAAGGCCTCCTTAGATTCCCACCTTGCCCCAGTCTGCCCTGGTCACTGGTGTGTTGTCTAACACAAAACTTGAACCTCATGCCCATGAGATTTGACACTTTCAGCAGTGGTGTGGGACTATGAAAGAGTTTGGGTTCAGAAATACCAAGTTCAAAGCTGTTACTAATATGCTTTAGGATTTGGGCACACTGCATAATCCTTCGGAGCTGCAGTTCCCTGTGCTGTCCAGTGTCATACGAATCCACCTTCCCTTCAAAGCAAGGTTAAAAGAGTGAACACACTTGGCACAGGGCAGGGGAGGCAGGTGAGGGAGGAATCCGAAAGAGTTTTAAAGCTAGATATGCCCCTTGATCCATTCTAACAACTCACTGTGAACCAGGCCCTGTGACTGGGGGATACCTAGTGATGAGCCAGCCAGGGTCTTCATCCTGGAGGTGTTTACAGACCTCGAATTCCCACCTTACAGGATGAGAGTCAGAGAGGCGGAAAGGACTGGAGTTCATCTGGAAGGAGGAACATTGCTATATGAGCGTTTGATCAAGGCAATGACCTTTTTGGAATGACTGGAGAACTGGTGCTGAACTTCAAGGGAGACGTTTTCAGATGTGGCAGAAGGTAAAGGAGGGCCCCAGGGAGAGGGACCAACAGAAGCAAAAGAGAGACACACAAAAATGTTGGCTACTTTGAAGAATAGTGAGTAAGTAGGTTTAACTGAAGGTGGGCTATTGGGGTGGGGGGAGGATGAAGATGAGCACGGAGACAGATGAAGGGGATATGGATGAATTAAATAAAGGATTTTTAAAGATTTATTTATTTTTTTATTTATACATACAAGCTGGGGTACAGGCCAGAGACGCGGGGCGGCGAGAGGGCTCACCAGAGACAGAGCGGGTAGCAGAACAGGCAGATCAGAAATACACTGCTGAGGGGAGCAGCGGGCAAGGCAGGAGAGGTCTGCCACGCCATGTGGGATTCTCCCTGGCCGGGCGTCGAACTTGCTTCATCTCTGCCGACAGCTCCACAGCGCAGCGCTCAACCGCTGCGCCACCTGGGAGGCCCAAATAAAGGATTTTTAAAACTTTACACTTAGGCAGCGGATGTATATAAATGTGGGCATTTGAGGGTATGGTGGGGAGGTTGTTTGGTGCAGTAGAGCCTGACTGTGTGAAAATTGAGGGGGGAACACTGTGGGCAGATAACTTTGGGGTGTATTTTGTGCATTCGGGGTGGAAATCGATCACCGGGACCAAGGAGGCCTAAGCCCTCAGATCACTGTCAAGGGAATTAAACTAAGACTCCCCCTGTAATTCTTGCTCTCAGAGGCTCAGGCCAGCTTTGGGGCAGAACCTGGGGATTTTCTCAGGGGAGGAACTGAGACCCCACTGATTGGAAGCCAGAGAGCCATCCAGTGCTGCAAGCCAGTGCCTTCAGGGGCTCAAGGAGTCTTGAAGGTCGGCTCTGGTTACTTTGCCATATCTCCACCCATCACCCACTTCCTACCGCTTGGCGCCTCCTCATTAGCAGCGCCCACACAGACTCATCCCTGCAGATCTCCCCTCCCACCTGTCCTTGGAAACTGCTTCCCTATCACCCTGCCCGCTTTTCCCAAGAACCTCCCTCCTGCTCTCAAAGTGCCTTGCATCCTTCTACGCCTTTCTCATCCCTTTGGAATAATCATTTTAAGAAAACCATGCTGCTCTCTTTCTTCAGCCCCATTGAGATCTGAGCGCTTGCCGCCCCTGGCGTATTTGATCAGGCTGCCCCCCCTTCTCGCCTACTGTCAGAGAAATTGGAATCAGACTCCAACCTGTAACGAGATTAATGTTCTAACGACAAGCATGCACCTCAGAGTGGAATGGGGGCTGCTGCTCTTTGATAATCTATTCAACTCATTTGGTTCCGTCGTTAATAGACAGCTGTGTATTCTGTGATGATTACAATACACATTAATCAAAGACACGTTATGCCGAGAGTTGAAAATAACACTTCCTTTTCTTTCCCTTTGCAAAAAAAAGAAAAAAAGAAAAGAAAAGAATGATGCTTTTCTATTCACCAACAAGGAGAAAGGTATTTAGATCCATGGAAAACAAGCTAAGAGCCTCTTTTTGAGAGCGGGTTCTGAAAACGAGAATGTACACGACTTGGCATCAGTGTCTCAGCAGCATTGGAGCTTTCTGAGCCTCGGTGTTGTCATCTCAGCGGTGGGATCAGCACCGCGGGCCAGCCAAGGGCATGGCAGGGATGGAAGTGGGCGCTGGGCAGAGGAGTGTGCTCAGCGGCATGTGGCATCGCTCCAGCAGCCTCCAGCGCCGAGAGGGCTCAGGCAGTTGACCGCCGCTTGCTGGCACTGGGCCCTTGAGCCAGTTCTTTAGCGTTTTGTTCCCCACCTTTCCCCTGACAAGCCCCGACTTCTTAAGATGATGGTGTCCCAGAGTTCGAGAAGCTAGGAGAGTTAGATGGAGCCTGGACCAAGTGTTTGCTGTTGCCACTGCTTAAAGTCTGCCAAGGAATAAAAACAAAAAGGTCCACACACATAAACCTGGGTTCACAAAGACATTTTGCTACAGCAGGAATCACCTCTTCCTGGTTCAATCCTCTATCTCCAGCACTTGGAGTGATGTTAAGACATAGGCATTGAGTTAAAACCATTGAATAAATGAACATCACATGTGACTCTGGTCACCAGGGCAGGGAGGGAGATATCTCGAGGCGTACACTGCCTGCCCACTGAGAAAAGGAAAGACACACACCCCATCATGAGTGGCTACATATTCTAGCACCGATTTTGAAAAAGAATGTATTGCATGAGTATTAGACTGAAGGATGCCAAACCCTCATGGGTCATATCGTCAATAACAGAGGATGCAGCAATGTCCTTCATCTGACCTTGGCTGACAGCTGGGCCATAATGTTAAAGTATCTCAGAACAAGACCAACATAAATAAGGTCAGGAGAGGTGGTTTCTTCAGCCATATTCTTCACATAAGAATGAAACGAAATCATTCTTAGAGAAGACATTCATAATCTATTTTAGTATCTGACACCTCTTTAAAGAGTCTGAAAGCTAAAGACTCAGCATAATATAACTGCAACCAACATTTTGCACACAGCTGTGGGTGGTTCACAAATCTCCAAATATCATGTATTGATCTTTTAGTCTGGTAGGCATCTCTGAACTGTAGACTAAGAACCAGTTGGAAGGGTCACTGAAGAGACTGCCCTAGGGATACCACTGGTGAAAACAGCCTTTCAAGCATGCAGTGATGGAGAGTGCAGGCCACTCTGCTCCCTTGCTTCAGCTGGGCTGGTTGCCAGCAGCTGGCTCCAGGCTGAGCTCTTTGGCAAGAGCCTGAAGTGGAGATAACTTCTATTGTTGATTAAGGAGAGTTCACATAGTTTAGATCTAACTAGGAAAGCAGTTAGGATAACCCCATTTCTACCACCTTCTCTTGGAGTCAGGTCACTAGTATAACCACCCATATCACCTGCATCCTCAAGAAGCATTGCTGGGTGGTTCTGGAAGTTGCTGATAGTAGGGGGATGACAAGCCCCACTTCCAGAGCAGCATCCCCTCATTGCAGTGGTCCCAACATGGAGCACCATGGCCTGAAGAAACCAGGGCCTTTCCAGTGGCAGGGGACTCTGCTATCTTGGCCAAAGAGGAGTTGAAGCTACTTCCAGGTCCCTAGGTGAATATGTCTGATGAGAGAAATGCTTACCCTCCTTAAGGGTGTGGGGTCTGCAGCTACCAGAAACGAAGACTGGTTAAGCTGTGGTACAAATTTCCTGCTACTCTTTCTGATCAAAATGAGATAGGACAAAATGATCCTTTCTGGAATTGGGGGATTATTTGGCAACAAAAAAGGGCCCACATAAAGGCACAGAATACCCTTCCCAGCATCATCACTGCTCTTCTCCCCAACACACATGCACACCCCCATGCAGTGCACACACACATATCCTATAAACCAACCACAAACACCTACTATGCTGCCACTTTGTGCTTTTGCATGTGCTGCAGCTTCTCCTGTGCTATTGTGCCCTCTCTTTACTCATCCTATGCTATTGTGCCCTCTCTTTACTCATCCTATGCTATTGTGCCCTCTCTTTACTCAGTGACTGACAGCGTTTTCCACCCTTTAAGACCCCTGTCAAATACGACAGGGGGAAGCCTACTGAGGCAATCCATCCTGGCCCTGCTCCCTGAGAGTGGGGCCCGGAGCTATGCTATGGGCAGACAACAGCCCCGTGAGGGCTAGTCCTGAGACCATGTACATCAACACATGTGAGTCCTCTGATGCCATCAGTGAGGCTAATTATGATCACAACTGATTAAAATCCTCCAAGCACTTCCACATCCTTTATCCCAGTTAATCGTCATCTCCATTCTTGAGAATGACAGTTGTGTGTTGTTGAAGCTGAGTAACTTAAAGGGGTATGACTTATCCAAGGTCATAGGGAGAAGTGGTAGGGCAAGACGCTGTCTTGCTACTTGCCCTGCTCCTCATCCATAACCCTGGCACCCAGCTCTGGACACGGGGAACCTGGGGAAGGGATGACTGGGATGGGGCAGGTTCCGAAGCAGAAGCACTTGTGATTTCTAACTGCCTGCATTTTACCAGAGGGAGATTTTGTGACAGCCTCTCTAACACCCTTACTCCCCCAAATATATGGCATACAGCGTGACTGCAGCGAATCTCAAATGAGCACATAATGATCAGCCCACCCATGAAGGTGTGACTGGGCCCACCAGCAAGCAACAATGTTATGAAATGAATCCTCTAAGAGGAGACATCCCCATCCAACCCCAGGGGCCGAAGCCAGTGGAGCGGATGAAGGACCCTGGGAGGTGCTCCGGGAGAGAGAGCCTGCAGAACCGAGAGCCCGCACGCCGGCACGCTTGCTGCTTGCAGAGCAAGTGGGCACGGGAGTGGAGAACCAGACTCAGGTGCCTGTAAGCGATTCCTGGCCTGTTTCTAAAGGCCAGAGGGCACCTATGTGCTCATCTGCAGGGGCCTTGGCTCTGCTGAGAGGTTGCAGGTTTCTTTATGAGCCTGAGAAGACTGTCTTTGGCATCACTGTCTGGAGGAATGGGAACTTGGGTTGGGGTTGTAATTCCCACTGGGGCAAGTGACCTGGCCAAAGGCTTCATAGTTAGTCACTCACTCACCGATGGTCGGGACTGGACTGGCAGGTCTTATGTGCATCCACTGCTAGTTCTGGTGAAATCTGAGCAGTAAATGAGCAAGCATGTACTTTTAAACATAACTAAACACCATTGACCACTGGGAGAGAAACAGAAGGTGGGAATGAAGGTTTTCTCTTTGCTGATATAATATGTGCCTGACCCCCAAGTCGCCCCTCTGACTCCCCTTCCAGGGGCTCTGACAGGCTGCACACCATTCCATAGTGCTCTCCTCTAACAACCTGGCTGGACTATGCTGCCGAGGCCAGAGGGGCACCTGCCCTCCTTCCCCCTGAACCTGAGATGGTGAGGTCTGCAGCACATTGCCCACCTGACTCCCCCGTCTGGCCATGGGCTGGAGACAGGAACAGAGAGAGAGTATGGCCTGCCCTGTGCTGACACTGATGGTGCAAGAGCAAAGTGGCTATTCTATGGGCCCCCAGAGGAAAAGAGGATATTCCCCACAAGGTCCTAATTGTCAATGTCCAGTGACCCTGGCCCCTAGGAAGCATGGTCGAGAGACTCCTGGCCAGAGTCAATCATGAAAGCCACTTCCCATCGACTGTCATTCATTCTCCCTCACCACCCTGAGAAGTTCTTAGGAAAAAGTGGGTGCAAAAGTTCTACCCACTGCTTTCCAATAGCAGAGACCCCCAAGAGCACAGTCCAACACTGACCACAGACCATCCTCTGGAGAATCTAAGGCTTCCCAGGGCAGGAGTATGTGTCCCCAGCCGAGCTAAAGGAATCCTATGTGCAGGGTTTAAGAAATGCTCGGTAACTGCTCCTGGCAGGTACAACCTATTGGCTTGTCTTTCCTGTTTACCACATCTGGGTTTGGAAAAATAACAGCCAGATGTTCAGAAAGCAGTTTTCTTCATTCTTTATAAAGTAGTACAAGGTACTGTGATCACATGTGAATGTGTGTGTGTGTTTAAAAGCTTACATTGTTGGTTATGTAAATGTTTACAAGATGTTACATCCTATAGGATTACACGAAGGACTGTAAACGGAGCCAAAGTGGAAAGGGCGGGAAGACTTACACTCCACGCTCTGTTGTTGTTGTTGTGTTTTGTTTTTGTTTGTTTTTTTTACTGTTTTTTTCTTTCCCCTTTGTTGCCTTTTTCTTGATCTGTATTTTTTCTAGTCCTCTCGATAAATTATATTATGTTGGAATCTTTGCAATGCACAGATGACTCGCGTTTCAGTCTCAGCTCCATAGTCAAGTGATTTGGTGATCTTGAGCGAGTCTCTGACACCCCCAGACAGTCCTTCATCTCGAAGGTGAACCATGCATGCTGTGGGGTGCCGCTGTTCTTCGCCGGAGGGGAGCACACCGGAAAGGCCTCCTTCATAGGGGATTCCATATTTTGATGTGATGCTTCAGCAAACATCTATTAAGCACTAATTTGTGCTGGGTTCTACTCTAAGATGAAGAGGACAACACCCAAGCCATGGTGGTCTTGAGAAAAAATGTTGATTGCTTTTCCCAGGAGAGCTCACCGGGTACATCATTCCCCTGCCTAAGACTCTGAAGTGGCTTCCTGTTATTGATGGGGCAAAGTCCCTGGGGACTACAGGAGTAGGCAGGAACCACATCCCAGGAGGATACCTGCTTTTGCTTCAGTCCCACTTCACACCAGCTCTGCTCTTCAGAAGGTGCTCCAGCAGTGGGACTACTCCATGCCCCAGGCACCAGGCCTCTTGGAACTTGTGCCTCGGCTCACCTGTTTCCTTTGCTCAGCACTCTCTCTCCGTCCCTGACATTGGCAAATGTGTCAGCTTCCACCTCAGCCACTTGGGGAGGCCCTCCCCTCTGCTTGGTGAAAGTGCCTCATTGCTTCAACATATGCAACAGGAAAGTCCGTGCTTTCTCTATTCTCAATTTATCCTCTATGTTTATTTCTCTATGCCTCAGTTTATCCATCGTACCTGGCACACAGTAGGTCCTCAATGCATCCTTTTGTGGAATGACACCTGGTGATTGATCTTGGGATTGAGTGATACAACCTTCTGTTCCTTACTTTGAGAATAGGGTTTTCCCTATTCTCAATACCTGCAGGTATTCCCTGCAGAGCCCCGAGCAGGAAGGTTTGTTGGGCAGATACTCACCTCCTCAGCTGAGAGAAGGGCCTGCACCACCCACCTGAGCACAATCCTTGAACTTGGGCTGAACCCTGCTCAGGAGCATCACCCTGGGAAAAGAAACTGCATTTGCATCGATTCTCCACACAGCCTTTCTCTTTAGGGCCATACATTGTTCCTTCTTGACACTGGGCCTGGGGAGCCGCAGCATCCCCCCCTTGCTCTCTATGTAAATACAGCCTCCTTGAAGGATATTTATTGGCTCACGGAAAAGATGCAGGGGAATTTTTCTCTCTAGGTGAGTGTTAAAAAAGGAGCAGCAAGCGGGTATGTTCACCAGCTTATTTACCACAAATCTCTTATTTATGGTCTCATAACCTTCTGATGGCCTGGCACTCTCCCCCCACCACTCCCACCCCCCAGCCTGGTTTTCTTCCCAGACAGAGAAAGTGCTGAGCTGAGGACTATTTGTCCAAGGTTCCTCTCTGCTTTTAGTTTCGACAGCTGGAGCCAGACCAATTGATCTCCCAGGACTGGGTGGAGGTTGACAAGGTCTGCCAGGCCATCGCTTGCTGTAAACCTCTGGCCTTATTATGTGCATGGCAGTCAGGGTACAGCCCACAGTCCCACTTTCTAGGCATGCATGTAACACCTATTGTGCCCAGCACTGTGGATGATGCCAGGAATGGAAAGGACAACAAGCTCCTTTGAACTTCTTTTACTAGCCTAACAGATATGGCAACTCCTGGCCAGTCATGGGCACTTTGCAGATTCTCAGTTGTTCCTCTTAGCAATCTCATGAGGATGCAACATGCTTCTGAAGCAAATTCATCGTAGACTCAGTTGTCACTCATTCCTACCCTCAGCAGAATTACTCCGACTGGGTGTCCTCCCACAATACGCACCCCAGGTGCTGAAGACGGTGCCTCCATTGTCCTGACCATCCCCTCACCTCCTCTCCTCACAATCTTAGTAGTGCTGCCACACAGGTCATCCAGCCTTGGGGCTCAGCTCCCAATTCTTCCTCTTTTGATCCCCGATACTGGCACAGAACACCGACCAGGTCACTTCCCTGAAGAAATCCTTAAACGAGCCCCGTCAGTGTAGGACAACTGCTAGACTCCCGGGGCAAATCAGAGCAACTTCCTGGTGAGCAGGCCCTTCTTTGGTGCTGTCACTCACAGCTCCTAAGTCCCATCCTACCAGATCATTTGTGGTTCTCCGGGTCCACCCCACCTGTTCTCTCCTCCCTGCCTATGCCGTGCTGGATCTTTCTTCTGCACATCGCCCCTGGCACCACTACCTTCCACTCAGACTCATTGCAGGGCTCATTTCCAATGCCCCCTCTTTCAGGAGGCTTCCCAGGTAAGCTTCCTGCAGATGTTCAAGTTCCCACATTAGCCATCTAAGCTGCCAAAACAGTGAACCACAAACTAAGTAGCTTAAAACAACAGAAATGTATTCTTCTATACTTCTGGGGGCTGGAAAGGGAGCATCAGGTGTGGACAGGGCTGGCTCCTTCTGGAAGGGTTGAGGGAGAATCATCCCATGCCTCTCCAACAGGGGTTGCCAGCAACCTCCACATTCCTTGGCTTGCAGCTGCATCGCCCCAGCCTCTGCCTGCACCATCAGAGGGCCTCCCCCTCTGTATCTGTGTCTCTCTCCTGCCTCCTATAAGGACATGTGCCATGGATTTAGGATTCACTGGCTAATCCAAGATGATCTCATCACAAAACCTTTAAATTAATTATATCATGAACGACCATATTTCCAAATAAGGTTACATTTACAGCAAGGAGCTAGGATCTAGTTATTTCTTTTAGGAGGGTTATTATTCAACCTGATACAGCCGCCTCCTCTGTGTCCACAACCTGAATGACACCCTCCTGGGCCCCGACCTCACTCAGATTGGAGTGTGTGGCCCTGGTGGATAGTGGCTTTCTTGGGGGCAAAGGCTTTTATTTCTATTGTCCCAGCATCTGCCTGGCCCACAACATGCATAACAAGTGGGTAAATGGAGGAGTTGAGTGCTGTCTCCTATTGTACTGAGGAGAGAAACAGAGGCCACAGAAGGGAAAAGAATGTACCCTGCGCCATGGAAGGAATTATGGTAGAGGCAGGAATGTGTTACCTGGACTGTGGTGTGGAACCCTTTCCTGGGCACAAGCCACCCTGTCCAGTGGGGACCAGAGCCACCGCCAGGAAAACGTCTTCCCCCATCACTTAGGAAATGAAAGAGATCTCCATATCCCCATCCTGTTAACAGGCTTCCTCCCAGTCCCCTGTCCCTTTGATCTCTCCCCTCCCTACTCCATATGCCCACTCCTCCAAATCAGAACCACATGTTTGCTTTGACCTTGGCAGTTTGTGGGGGAAAGGGTCTTCCCAAACAGTAGATTCCCCAAAGGTCTTAGGGCCCCCACTGCTCCAGAGTCCTACGGGAACCGTTTCTGGGGTTCAGGCAGTGCTGAGGCCAGCAAACTGGGAGGTCAACATTGTGTGTGGCTGGACACAGACCAGAGGCTAAATGTCCATGGGGAATCACTACAGAACAGAGGGTATTGTGACTGTGTGTGAACTGCGAGGCAGTAATGGGGAGCTGCATCTCACAAAGAGGGGAGGGGTCAGGGAGAAGAAATGCAAGTGATGATAAGACAGAGGCAGACTGGACCCTTGGAGGGGCCTTGTCAGCTTTCCACCATCCTCCTACTCTCCACTCCTATGCCTACCCAGGAGCCCCTCTGATGGAGAACAAGCAGGTCTGTTCAAGAGGACCCTGGCTAGGCTGTTAACTCAGACATCACCCTTAAAGGGAACACTAACCACCACCACCCCCCGCAAACACATACACTCCAGCTTTCCTTCATGACCCATATTGGTTCAGGAGGTCTATCATCTGCTCTGTAAGCATTCCCAAAGTTACTCATGGGTCAGCGAGTGCCCGCCCTCCCCAGCCTGCCCTCCCCACCCAGGGCTCCCTCTGGCTTGCTGGTAATTGTCTCAATGCCGTGGAGGGCCTCCCTTCCTTATGAGCTCATGGAAGTTAGGTCAGTGAAGAGCAATGGAGAGGTGTCCTGAGCAGCTCACCTATCTCTGGCTGTGTGACACCAGAGGGACCACACAAGCCCTTTCCACATTTTCGGTAACAGGGGAAAACAGGATCATAAGACCTACTTATGAAAAGTTCATGAAAAATTAATGGAATAATGTATGTGAATGCAGGTCCCACTGTGAGCTGTGAACAATAAGAGGAGCTCAGCATGCATCCTCTCAGTTAGACCCCTGATGAGGGGCTTTATTATCACCCCATTTCATAGGTGATAAAAGAGAGGCACATACAGGTTCAGAGCTTGCCCAAAGGTAGAAAGGCAGGAATCAAAATGCTATCTTGTCTCTCTGGCCGCAGTGCACATCTTTTCCTTTCGTTTAACCAGATGCCTTGCATTTTAACCATTTATCCAGTGCAAAGAATGGGTCAAGCACAGTGGATGCAAAGATGAAGATGATGTGACTGTATATTCCCTCCATAGTTGGGGGGAGGGAGGGAGGATGAGCACCAATGGGTGATTACAATATTATGTGGCCTATGTGTGTGTGCGAGAGAGAGAGAGAGAGAGAGAGAGAGAGAGAGAGAGAGAGAGAGAGAGAGAGAGAGAGAGAGAGAGAGAGAGAGAGGGGTGTGCATGGAACAGGAAGAATTGGGAATCTATATTCTGTCTGGGGGGGAGTGGTGGCAGTGGGAGAAGGCTTCCTGCCACAGGTAATGCTTGACCTAAGAGGAAGAATCAAAAGGTAAGCCAGGTGACAAGCCTGGGGAGAAAGTTAGGCTAGTGCAGACAGAAGACCCTGGGTAAGCAAAGGAACAGAACCATTAGACAGGCTGTTGGGTGCAAGGAATTGCAAGGATCTGGAATATCTGGTACCAGGCAGAGAGAGGTTGATGTGGCCCAAAGGAGAGCAGGCAGGTACCAGGCCACAGAGGGGCTGTGGAAAGGACCGGGACTGTGGACCATGTGCTAAGAGCAAGAGAGAACTACAGAAAGGCTTGAAACAGAGAGGGATGTGACCTAGTTTGTGTTTTTTTTCCCCCAGAGGGTTATTCTGGTAGTTCTGTTGGGATCAGTGGCCAGCTTGGGTGACAAAGACCTGGTGGGAGGTAAGAGGGGGTGTGGGCCTGAAAGGGAAATTGGGAAACAGCATCAGAAATGGAGAAATACACTCGGGCATTATTTAGGAGGTAAAAGCAGCAGGAATTGCTGGATTAGTGAGGAAAGTGTGGGAGAGGGGTGAGTCTAGGATAGTGTCCAAGTTCCTTGCTGGAAATTCTGGCAGAATATTCATGAGCAGGACCCAAGGAAAGTTCCTGATCTGGGCAATGAGTGATGAAATTCAGACTTGCTGATGCTAGAGATCTGCAGTCCTCCCAAAGCTAAGGGTCTTTAGTGTGCTGGTTCTGCAGCCTATAGTTCAAGAGAGAGATCTCTTCCATAGGTTTGGAGTGGGGGTTTACCAGTTTATAGATGGAGGCTGACATCTTGGGATGTCAGAAGAGCCACAGGAAAGACCTTAGTGGAATACTAGTCTTTAAGAGGAAGCTTATTAAAAGAGAATCCAGGAAGGAGTTGGACCAGTAGAGAGAGATGAGCAGAAGAGTTTCAGGAGGAGATGATGGCCAACTGCAGGACCCTTAGGCTAAGGAAGTGTCCACCGCACCTGGCTCTTAGGGTCATGGGGCTATGCTAAGAATAGATTTACCAGAAGTTGGGAGTAGATACCAGAGCAAGGGAGACAGAGATACAAGAGGCAGGAAAATGGAGACCCACGTTGTGAAATTCTTTTTCATCAATGAAGGCTCACTGGGTTATGGGCAAGACACCTACAGAAAATACACAGTGACTCTGTAAGATGGACAAAAGACAATTGTCAAGACAAGGAAGGAAACAGACTTGATGGGGAATACAAAACCAGAGCACCTTTTCAAAGCTGCCTCGGCAGGCATTCTTACCATTCTTACCACACTGGAACCTCTGTCACTCTCCTTGTTTGAAGTTCACTTTTGTTATATGACATCACATTTATATTCATTTGATTATTAATTTCTAGCAGATGTCCATTCCAGGAGGACAACAATGTTGTCTATCTGTTCCTAGCTGTATCACCAGCACATAGTAGGAGCTCAGTTAATGTTTGCTGTTGAATGAATGTACTGACACAACAAGAAGACAGTCCGATACACAACTGACTATGGATCTGGGAGGAATGTGTCTAATTTTGATGGGGGGTGGGGAGGAGAAAGTGTTAGGAGGACATACTTCATGGAGAGGCATGGCAAGAGCAAGAAGCCCCCGAGGAAGTGATGAGCATGGTGTACTCAGGGAAAGGCAAAGGGTGCCAAAGGCACCCACTCCTTCCTGCCTAAATTCCTTCAACATCTGTGGATTGAATACAATGGTAGGAACTAAGGATGTAAAGATGAGTAACACAGACTCTCTCTCCACAAGAAACCTAACAACCCAATGAGGGGAAAACAAGGAAGAGTCATCAGGACCTAAATAACATACCGTATTATATGGGTCATATCTGATGGCAAAACTAAGAGCTAGGCCAATTCTAAAAACCTTTAATGCTGGGCAAAAGGCTTTGAATTTTCTCTTAGGGACAATGGGACAGTTTACACCAGAGAAACACCATAATCATCCCTGTATTTCAGAAGAAATCTCATGCAGCATGATGAGTCCCATATTGAAGAGGATTAAGATGGGGGGTGGGGGAAGAAATGTTCCTAATCAGTGGGTGCTAGAGCCACTTCCTCCCAGAATGCCAAAGCTCAAAATGCCCTTCTCTTCCTTCAGTGACATAATCACAACAGCTTGAAATTGGCCACAATGGGAGGATTTACACCATGTGAATTGGCAAATAAGACAAATCAGAGCTTTTCTTCTAGGAGTTCTGGTTTGCCTACTGGCTAGTCTAGGTGTTCACCAGTGGGGGCTGTTGAACATAACCCAAGAGCTTTCTAACAGTTGGGGGTTTTCTGTTCCATCCCCAACAGGATTTTGTCCACTCTGATTTTAATCTTTTTCAGTCTTTTTTCCTTCAGAAACAGATTGCTTTTAGATTTCCCAATTTGGGCCATCGTGTCTGGTCCAGTTCTCTGAGTGGAACTAACAAAATCAAGGCAAATGAAGAAGGTGAAAGGACTTCAGCAGCCCTGAGATGGGCTTTGGTTTGTTTTCATAGCTTGGAGACCTCTAAAACTCTGGGGATGAGCCTTTGAGCAGAGAGGGAACAAAATGTTTCATGTTTGTGTAGTGTTTGTGGCCAAATTACCTGACCCAGAAGCAAGAGGACTGGAAGGAAGAAAACCACTGAGCCAAATTGTCTCACGCAGCCTCTAGAGCTCCTGTCTGCATGCATTTGTAGAAGGGGGGCCGCCAGCCAGCTAGACCACAAAGAGACACAAGCTTTGCACACAGCAGCCGGGAGGCTGGACACCAGAAACGGGCTTCGTGAGGGATGATCTGGTGCTCCCCTTGCACGTATACCCCAGGCGGTGCAGCTGCTTTGTGTCTAGTAAAACACAACTCGTCTCTCCAGGGTGGCAGGGAGAGGGAAGGGATTTACAAGGATTCCATCACTCTGTGGACTTATGATGCTAGTTATTATCTTAGCCAGTGAAGGAAACAGACACATGTTTCAATGACTACAATGTTGAGGAGACATTGAGCATGACAGGCAGATTCTGTGGCATGTTTCACAATGCTAGGACAAAAAAATGCTCGTTACCTCACACATGTGTGTTTATACATGTGCATGAACATACACAATCAGTCAATTATCAGAAGCCTTGTCCAAGTGTCTCCATCCCAAAAGAGTGCTTTCTGCTTTCCCCTATCTTCTCCCATTTCACACTCCCATCCAACCTGCACGGGAGGATCATTTCTATTTCGTGCACTATAGGAATTAACTGATAGCTGCATGCATTTCCATTCCCCCATCTTCCTTGGTGTCCTTCCTTACCTTTTATTCTTTTCTGCCCTCCTCTCCTGCCTTCTGATTTTCATCAACTTGTTTCTTTGCTTTAATCTCTCCCTCATCTCCAGAGTCAGCCTGTCTCCTCCTCCCTGCTGCCCCTACGCCTTCTCTTTTTTCTTTGTGGCTCCTGCTCCCTTATTTGACTCCTCTTTCGCTCTCCTTTCTCTTTTCTCCCCTTTCCCTTTCTCTTTCATTCAGCAGCCCCTGCCTCTCAAGATCAACAAGCAACTCTGCAGAGATCTTCACTCAAAAGAGCTCACTTGGCTTTAATTAGGATCTTTTCAGAAACCCTGACCCCAGAGAAAGCCCTGCACTCAAGCTGCCAATTTCCTTTGCTCTGTCTTAGCACCTCCCTTGTCTGTGTCTTTAAGAGCAAAAAAATCCAATAAAAGACATTTAGAATAGACATATGAAAGAGGAAAGCACTGAAGACATCCTGCCTGCCTTCTCCAGTTGTTTAGATGAAAAACTGAGGCTCCAGGAGGGCCTACAACACCCCAAGGTCATGTAGCCAGTTACACAGAGCTAGTGGCAGACCCCTGGCTCCCAAGCCTCTCCCCATCAGCTGCCCACTGGCCCCGGCCACAGAGGAACTCCTCAGAGCGTTAAGCAAACACCTCCCAGGACCAGACTGCTTAGCAACAAGTGCTGACATTTTTCCAGACATGCCCCAAGGCATCTTGGGAAGAAGCTACAAAGTTAAACAAAAACAAACGGTGAACTTGGTAATTGCACACACTCCTATTTTCTTAACAAAACGACTGGATCTCGTTAAGGGAGGCTTCTGAACACAGACTGAGAGAACCTTGTCGTCACCCGTTAAATATGTCTAATTTCACACACTGTCATGTAGCTCTGCATCCAGCTGGCTCTCCCCTGAAAAGGACTAAATTATTGCAACTTGGCCCATTTCTTAGCATGTAGGTATTTTTCACAGGGATAATATGAGGGACCTTGCTGTACTTGTCTAGCATTGTTAATCTTCCACATTTGGCATCTTCAACAGAACTTAAATTCATCTAGAACAGAGACTTGGCTATTTTAGATGGACCTGGCATTTTTGTCTTATCTGAGTCCAGCCTATCTCAGTCCTCAGTTTCCCCACTTGTAACACGAGAGTGGACTGGGGTCTCCAAGGGCCCTTCGAGTGCTAAGCTTTGTTGTTACTCAGACTCGCTTTACACTTGCCAAGAACTTAATTGCACAAAAACGCTGAGCACAGTCTGGTTTTTGTTAGGGCCTTTGCTTACAGAGCCGTCTTCCAAATCAAGGACCTTCCTGATGCATCTTAATAAGCCTATACCTTAAACAAAAATGAAAATTAAAATATTGAACCTCTGGGTGCACTCTGCTCCCTGTAATGAAATGTGCATGGAGGACATGCATCCGGTTCAAGGACTTCATACAAAGTTATAATAACTTAACAGTAATAAGCTAATAGTCAAATGGAATTAATAACAGGAATGTGGCCATTTAAGCAGCAAGATGGCCCCGTGTCGTGGAATTTTTGCAGCTAAACCCTCTTGAGTTTCTATAAGCTAATAGCAATTAGCTCCTGAGTTAATGGCAGCTGCGGTCATAATGAGATTGGAATTGATCATTTAGAAGCAGACTCCCATAAGCTGGTCTTATGAGGCATTGCCATTGTAAAGCACTGCCTTGACCCCTTCTTCTCATACCTTTCATCATGACCCCTTCTTCTTTAAGGCTTTCTGGATAGAGCAAGCTCCTCTCCCCATGCAGCATGCAGCTCTCTGGTGCTCCAAGAATGAAGCACCACAGTGGATTGTGCAGCCCCCACACCAAGAATTCAGAGCCAATGAAGGACATTCTATACCCGCTGCACGAATCTTTCTCTTGGCAGGTACTTCTTCGGCAGGTCAAGTTCATCCTAGCTTCAGATTTTATTCCTGGTTCCACCAGTTCTCTGATGGGGCCAGTGGATTAATTTCTCTGCACCTCAGTTTCCTTAACTGTAACCATGGAGCTACCTTGGGGTTATATTAATGATGGAACAAGGAAATCTATGAGATTTATAGAGTACCTTTTCTAAAGAGATGCTCAGTAAGGTCTTCTGTCCTGTATGGGTTAGCTTTTGCTGCATAACAAATCACCTTGTGAAACGGATGGTTTAAAATAACAAGCATTTGATTTTTTTCACAATTGTCAGGGTTACTGAGGTGTGTCTGGGCTGGGTTGGTTAGGTGAACTCTGCTGGACTATGATGAGTGCACAGGTTGGCTGGTGGCTGGATGGTCTAGGGCTACCTTGCACACACACTGGTGGTTGGCAGGTTGTCGGCATGAGTCAGGGTACTTGAACCACTCGAATCTCACTCTGCAGCAGGCTAGCTTGGGTCAATTCACATGGTGGTGTCAGGGATCCAAGCACAGAAAGAGAAAGCAAGTCTCAGCATACAAGTGTTTACAGATCTCTGCTTATGTCATGTTTACCATTGTCCCATTGACCAAAGATGTCACATGGCTGAGTCTAGATACACTCCAGCTCCTGCTATAAAGTCACATTGGAAAAGGACAGAAAATGAGAAATGGAAAGAATCTGTGGTCATTTTTCTAATTGACTATACGTTAGTTTCCTTTCATTATTTTATTTTTGACATATTGTGTCTGGTACATAGCAGGGTTTAGTAAGTAGTTATTGAGTGAATGAATGAACACATGAAAGAAACCAGGTTTTGATAGCTAAACTGAGAATCCAAGACATGAAACGACTTGCCCAAGACATCACTGCCATTTGGTGGTGGGAGACCCCAATTCCTGACCTCTAGTCAGGCCCTTGTTCTCTCTTACATACCTGAGGGAATCTGTTAAAATAAGGACTATAGCATGCTTTATAAATCAAAGCACTCTAACCCTCCAACGTATCCTTAGCATGTGATTTTCGTTTTCTTCCTGTCTTCATAGGCCTGAGGTTGATGTCAAAAGCCCTCCCACTCTGTTTGAGATGATTTGAACATCATCGTGATCTAAAAGCAGTTCTCTATCTAATGCTTCTCCAAGGAGAGAAGTGAGGGTGGGGCAAAGATAAAGCAACTTATGTCCTTTCCACCCTTGGATGTTTCTGGAAATTCAGTACCTGAGTCAATATGTAGAGACTCCTTGATCCAGCTCTGAAGAGCCTGGACAAAAAGTGATTAAATTACTTAGAAATCAATCCCAAAGCTGTTTTCCTTTCGTATTTAAAGAACACAAACTCTTTTCTCCTGGGGATAAAATAAAATCAATATTTGAGTAAAAATGGGGTCCATCCCTATCAGAAGGTTCCAAACAAATTTTACAGCTAGGGGGAAGAGTGAGGGAAATCAAGGCAAAGTCAGGGAAGGCTGCAGAGGGAAGTTGGGAGAATAAAGAAGCTCCCTCATTCATGAGTTTACCTGCAGTTACTTTCTCTCTCTTCCCACACCACAAGATATTTGATCTGGAGGGACATCAGGCCCAGCTGTCCTGACAACACACCACCTCCTGTCATGGCTGCCTCATCGAAAAGCACAGTCTAAGTTATGCTGCAGTAACAACTCAGCGGCAGGTCCCAACAAAGCTTCCTTCTCACTCACATTAGATAAACTTTATGTTCTGTGTCATCTTCCTTAGGCCCAGGTTAAGAGAGCAACCCTACCCGGGCCTTGTTAATCTCCTGTCTGGGGGAAAACAGGACGGAACTCAATAGCTCTCACTGCTTCTATTCAGAAGTGACATATTTCACTTGTGCTCACATGTCATTGGTTAGATCAAGTCAAATAGCCAAGCCTAATGGGGTAGGGAGGAATAATCTTCCGTGGAAAAGACCAGTGAGTCTTTTAAACAATAATATAATCTAACACACATGGCCTCTGCCTGGGTCTGCTTGGTGCTAGTGTTTAGACAAGGGTATGGGTTTTCCAGGGCCGGGCTGGAGTAGAAGGAGAATGAGACCCAGGGGGAAGAGGAGGGGGTGTGGGGAGGAATGGCGTTTGCTCTGTCTACTTCAGTCTCCAAGAGAGGAAATTTTAACAGGCACTTCCATGAAGCTATTTGCTCATGAACTCCACAAATTTCCAGACATTTCATCTTGAAGCAGCCCCAAGAATCGCTGGAGGAAAGCCAGCAGCCTGGGCTGTCTGGCCCTATTCTGAAGAACAAAATGTCCCCTCCTCCAAAGGTCACACAGGGCAGGAAATGGAGTGTTGTATAGAACAGGGCAGGAGCCAAGTTCTAAGAGGGCCAAGGGTCATCCCAGAACCTTCTGCAGTTGGACCCTGAGCCCCAACAGTGCCCCAGAGACCCTCAATCTGAAGGACCATTTTGTGCATCAGCTCAGCTTCCTCAATTTACCAGTCCTGGGCTTTTCACAGTCAGTCATCCTCCCTGGGCTTCATTGCTTTCATCAATAGCTCAAGGATAATCGCACCAGACCTGCTTTCATTTGCTAAGAGACAGGGTATTTCTATGGGAAAGAGTAAACAGCATTTTGCCTTGTGCTTCCTAGAGGTGTGACAAAGATGGGGCGTCTGCAGTCTCCTGTCACTGCTTGAGAGCTCCGAAAAGGGAAGTCTTCACCTCCAAGATCCCTAAAGGGTGGTCCCGAAGCAGTGAGAGTGGGTGTCTCCCCAGGGAGGCAGAGCCTTTTAGCTCAAAGGAAGAACAACTTTCTAACAAGGTCAAAGGAATAGGGAGATGGGCTGGGCGGACAAGGGAGATAATGATTCCCATCACAGGAGGTGGGCAAGGAGGGTTTGATGTCTGCTTCCCAAGGATGCTCTAATTGATGGTGAGCATTCGATGAATGTTGAGACTGAATGCCTGAGGATCATAGGCTGTCAGAATTGAACGATAACTAGCCAACTCAGGGCACACCGTCACGTGACCTCATGAAACCATAAAAGACCACATAGTGTTAGGTGTTCATGCTCCTGCCTGACCTCACTTTGGTCCTTTTGAAGCTCCTTCCACCCTGACAATCCCAGGAAGCTTAGACTGTGATTCATGTCCAGCCTCTCAGCTCTTCTTACAGGTCTCACGGAAACGATGCACTGCCCTCCAGCTGGTGGCCTTCTGCCCCCTACAGCCAGAACATGCCTCTTATGCTCTGTCTGGGCACAAAGGGACTGTCAGCATGTACAGTGGCCCCTGACGGCAGGGGGCTATGTGCACCTGTGCCCAAGGTACCACACTGCCCACAGGTTGGGTGGGGGTGGACAGTGGCAGCACTGTTGGGGCGGGGTGTACCCTAGGGGTGGGGAGGGAGGGTATCATTAGGAAAAGGATCATGTCACCAGTCTGGACGTGCTGGATATACGATCGTGGGGCTGGGGGTTTTATAATGATCATTTTTTGGACTTGTGGCAATGTGGTTCCCTCTTGCAATATCATCATCACTTTCTTCTTTCTTACCATTGAAAATGCTTTTGACATTCCTCAAGGGTTTCCTGGTTCACACATATACCTGATGACCCTGTGCAGCACCAGAGTTGGAAGCCCATGCCTCTTCTGCTCTAGAAAAGAGCGGTGGCTTGGAGGTATGACAGGTGCGGGACTTGCATACTTTAACCCTCACCTGGCCCCAGGCCTTGGGCATGTCCATGGCCTGGGAAGGTGGTCACAACCATGGGTGCATCCACTCAGAAGCCCAAGAGGCCCTTCCCACCACCACTGGTGGCACAGTCTAATGGCACTAACTGCTGCAGAAGAAATCACTGACCATGCAGAGTGCCAAAGCACAAACATCCTGCTGTTGTGTGTTTGTCATGCCCTGGATTCCACATCAAAAGGCTCAGCGGTCAGAGCACCCGCCTCTGCCATCCTGCCGAGCCCAGCCCAAGCTGCCAGCCTCTACTCTCCAAGAGTGATGTGAGGGTGTCTCCAAGAGAAGGTCCTTGCTCCAGTCCCACCAGTCTGGGGGCTGCACTGGGCACTCCTGGACTCTCCCAAGCATCCCTTACAATCACACGTAGGGTGGGCATGTGCCATATACTCTCTGCTGGTACCACAGAAGCCCTTCCCAGTGACCTGCTTACTCTCCATGAGGAAACTGAAACTCAGAGAAGCAAACTACCCAAGGATCAGCAACCAGGCCCTTCCAGAGGTGGGTCGTGAGGTCCCCTAGGCCAAAGGGCCTCCAGTCTGTCCTTCTACAGAATACACAGGGAAGCACTGGAGACATTCAGATGCTAGGACCCCAGTGCAGACCTGCCCAACAGGTCCTTCTAGGGGTCCCACCCATTCCAAAAAGGGACTTGGGCTCCCCAAGGTCTGGGAGCATCTGCACAGGTCTCTTCTTCCAGTATGACCTGCCCTGGCTCCCTGGGGATGGATCTGGAATGACAAACACATCCCTTTCTAAGGGCAGGTCTAGAGGAAAAAAGAAAAAGACTTTGAGCAGAGCAGCCCCCCCCCCCCCCCAAATGCTTCTTATGCTCTCTGGAGAGGAGGAGAAAGCCAGCCTTTGCTCTGCCACAGCATCTAATTTGCTGTGTGAACTTCAATAGGTCACTTCCCCTCTCTGGCCTCAGTTTCTCCATCTACACAATTAGGGTTTGAAGGGCTCTAGACTGGAGTTTCTCTAAGCTTGAAATAGCTGGACACATTGCCCATCACTTAGCCTCAAAAGGAGGGACTTCAGCAACCAGTGAGTAGGATCACTGGGGATACATAAAAGTCACCAGCCCTGCTCAGCCTCCCTTAGTGTCTTTGCTTGCTCTGCGCCTCCCCCTTTGTAATAATAATGACTGCCTTTACCCTCACATTTAATCCTCAAAAACCCTGTAGGGAAGGTATTATTTCCCCCATTTTACAGCTGAAAAAACTAAGGCCAGTGGGTAACATGATTTGCCCAAGGTCACATAGCTGGGAAGTGGCAGAGTTGGGATTTGAACTCTAGGCAGTGACAGGCTGTACATCCCGCCTCAAGCTGGCACTGCTGCTTTAGTGTCCCAGGTAATTGTTGATGGCTCTTCCCTAAAAATATGTACAGCTGAGCTCCTCTCTCCTCCTTTCTTCTGAGCCTGCCATGAATCAGGAGACCAGACAGAGGAACAAAATAGAGACGGATTGGAGCAGAGACTTTCCAGCGGAATCATTTTGCAAAGCTGCCTTTTTCTGCAAGCTGTCCCTCTTAGGAGCTTCAAAGAGAAGCCTGCTCCCAAGCAGGCTCTTTTCCCTGAGCCAAAAACCATTTATCTGGAATATTAATATGCCAGCCGCTGTCTGTGATGGTGCCTGCCGCTGATCACACACTCCCAGCCATGATTCCTCCTGGGAAGGATCTGGGAGGCTCCTGGAAGCTAATGGGCCCCCTGTGGCACATTCTAGTTACCTTTTGTTTGGCTTTCCCAGCACTTCTTGCAGATTGCCAGTCAAGCTGCTTCAGAGGGAACCTCTGGGGTAGGATGGAGTCCCTAACAGCAGGGAGTGTATCCACCACACCACAGGCGACTGGTTCTCCTCCTTGGTCATGGCATGATGCCTGGGAAAGAATACGAAGATCCTCAAGATCCAACCCACACACTCCATGTAGCACTAGAAAGAGTCAGGCTGGGAACTCAGGCACATTTGGAAGGAAAGGGCACCAAATTTAGAGTAAAAAACCCAGGTTCCCACCATAGCTCAGCCATGCCGATGTTATACAACCTGAAGCCAATCCCAGGCCCCTTGGACTTCAGTCTCCTTTGTAAATTGAGCTGGTAGGACGTGATGCTCTTCAAGGGTCCACCAGATGGAACATATGATAGCGATGCGGTAGGAACACTAAGCAGAGAGTTGGAGGCCTGAGTTCAAATCCACACTGTGCCACAGGTCAGCCTGTGACAATTTACTGAGGCGCTGTGTCAGCATTTAACACATATTTAAATAAGATTATCACCACAAGGGCTGCATCTATGGATGCTGAATCCACAATTTTATCACTACCTGAAAACTGATACAGAAAATCCAGCTGGAAGTGATTCTACTTCCTCAGAGCTCCTCATTCCACACGACTAGTGGTTCATAATTAATCACCAAGCGCAACAATGAAAAGATGCTTCCTGGAATGTCACCGTGAAGAGCTTCTCCTCGCACGGGAACATTGTTTGTTCTATAAGGTCAGCCATCAGATGGCACAATTTCATGATACCTATCCTAGTCAACCATCAGTCCACTTTGTGTCCCCATAGTCCTACTATGTGCCCCATGTCACATAGTAAGTCTCTAAATGCGGCCCTATTTTGGCGTTTTAGAGGAAATTGAAAGGAACTATCCGATAATGACAATAATAGGAAACATTTACTGGCAATGAACACATTGCAGTTACTGTTCAAAGTGCTTTATATATTTTAATTCACTTCATGCTTAGGATAACCTCATGAGACGGTATTATTTCACAGAGAGAGTTTAAAAAACATGTTCAGGGCCTCCCTGGTGGCACAGCAGTTAAGCGCTGCACCTTGGAGCTGTCGGTAGCGGCACACAAGTTCGATGCCCAGCTGGGGAGATTCCCACATGGCGTGGCAGACCTCTCCTGCCTCGCCCACTGCTCCCCTTAGCAGTGTATTTACGTCGATCTGCCTGTCCTGCTCCCCACTCTGTCTCTGGTGAACCCTCTCGCCGCCCCACGCATCTGGCCTGTACCCCAGCTTGTATGGATAAATAAATAAATCTTTAAAAAAAAACATGTTCAAGGTCACCCTAGTGCTAAGAAGCAGGAAATATGGCTTGAGTTTGTTTCTTTTTTTTAATTGATTTTTTTAAAGATTTATTTATTATGCATACAATGCTGGGGTGCAGGCCAGAGGTGTGGGGCGATGAGAGGGTTCAACAGAGACAGAGTGGGAAGCAGAACAGGCAGATGGATGGAAATACACTGCTGAGGGGAGCAGCAGGCAAGGCAGGAAAGGTCTGCTGCGCCATGTGGTAATCTCCCCGGCTAGGCATCAAACTCGCACCGCACCTGCGGACAGCTCCACAGAGCTGTGCTTAACCCATTGTGCCACCAGGGAGGCCCTTGAGTTTGTTTTTTAACCACCAGGCCAGTGCTTCTCAAACATCACTGTGCATCAGAATCATCCGGTAGGCTGTCTGAATATGGAATGCTCGTCCCCATGCGATTTCTAATTCACTAGGGCTGGAGTGGCACTGAGAATTAGCATTTCCTGAAAGTTCTGAGGTAACACTAATCTGGGGAACCCCACTCTGAGAATTGTTGCTTTAGGCCATACCACCTCAGAGTTAAAGGGAAACTGAACTCCATGTGGATCACCAAATCCCCTGAGGTTCCTGGGTCCCAGCCTTCCCAAATATATTATCCACAGTAAGTCCTACAAAAGGTGGCTGGCTGGTATTATATGGTAAAGGGTGGGGCAGGGCATGAGATCTGGGGTCAAGTAATTTGGGTTTAATAGAGTTAAAGAGGCTTCTTTGTGGCTTTCTGCTTTGTGTTTGTTTATATAATATTCAGACATATCCTATGAAATAGTTCAGCAAATGTTCTAAACACATTTGACCGCAATATCTTTTTTTCTTCACAATGTAGTTCACAGGGTTAATAATGTTCCCCCAAACACCCTTGGAAAAACACTGGCCTAGGTAAATGCTCTCTATCCCCACCATGAGGAGGCCTGGAGTCCAAGTTTACTGTCTTAGGTTTACTAAGATGGTCTTCCAACAGTGGCTCAGAACCAATATGGATTACACAAAACAAAGATGTAACCTCCAGGATAATGGATCATAACTTGCATGTTTACAAGTCCCTGAGGCAATACTCTAATTGCAGCAAGATGTTTGGGTTCAAACCATCCCAACTTCTAATTATTCTAATACACATGTCTTTAGGGCCCTAGGCAGGCACCAGTACCATTCTCTACAGAAGGGGGAGACCAGAGTTTCATTTTAGCAAAGAGGAGGGAGAAAAGGTGAGCTCTGTTTCACAAGGCTCTAATGGGCATTTATGTTGCTCTTGGCAATGCAAGAAACAAAGAGTGAAGTCTGACCACTGCCCTCTAGGTGCTCATAGTGTGGGGAGGAGGCCACCCAAGAACCAAATAATCTTTGTTAAGGTGGGCTTTGATGGAAGACAATGAGCATTTGAAAGACTGGGGATACACTTCTCAAGAGGATCAAGGAGCTATTCAGACACAGATAGTATTCTGGAAGGAAATGACTCTCTCCCATCTAGACCAGCCAAAACTTCTTCTCCAGAGATAAGGAGTACTGGGGTCAGTAAGGAGAAGCATCTACAAATTATGAGCAAATCCCTAAGATCTCACAGCACAAAATTTTATCTCCTCTCTGGTTCAGGAAGGGTTTGAGTCTATCAGCTTGGAGTACCAAGGAGAAGACCCCAACAAGAAAGGACACATCCTCTGGAGATCCCAGAAGAAGGACCTCATAATCCAGTGTTCCTGAATGTTTCTAAGAGGACTTGTTAGTCTCCCAGGCCAAATGAACAGGTGGGTTTGTTCCTCACCATTCCTGTGGCCAAGAGATAAGAGACAAGAGACTTCCTCTGGACACCTCAACAGGAGGTCTGACAATTTGGCAGCTGAAGTCATCTGAGGATTTAACTGTGACTGACTGGGAAACTGTTTCCAAGATGACTTACTCAGGTGACTGATGGCAGGTGGTCTCCAACTCTCACCATGCAGATGTCTCCACAGGACTACTTAAGGGACCTCAAATTATAGCATCTGATTCTTCTATAACTAATGAGCCAAAAGAAATGGCAAGAAGGAAGCCATGGTGCTTTCTATGGCTCTAAAGTCTCTAAAGTCCCACATGGCCACTTCTATATTCTACTTGTTAGAAGCAAATCCAACATCATAACAGAGGAGGGAATGAAGCTCCATGTCATGAATGAAAAAATATCACAGAATTTGTGTAGTCATTTTAAAACCACCACACCAGAGAAGAACAACAATAAAGGAAGGATTTTGATCATAAAAAATGGATCAGAACAGACTGTGGAAGACTAGAGAGGGGGAGTGGGGTGGAGGTGGGAGGGAAGGAAGGGGAGAGAGTGAGAGAGAGAGAGAGAGAGAGAGAGAGAGGTGAATAATTAACCTATACATAGTTAAATTTAAATGGATAATTATAGAGTTTCTTGGAATGTGTAATGAAACTGCTAAATAAAGATCTTGAAATAGAAATGACACAATATTAGAGGAAAACCTAATAACAGTCTGGAACTAATTATAATAAAACTATCTTGGGAAAAACTAGGACTTTGGGGTAGTAAAGGGAGAGAAGGCACAAGTAAAAGTGTTCTAAAGGTCTTGTGTGTAGGAAGAGTGTGGAAGTAAAAGAATTTTAAAGGCTATATAACAGTGTAGTGAGTGGGGGAGCAGGAGGAGAAATAGTTGACATTTTGTTTTCATAAAATAGAGAAATATGTATTTAATTACGTGTGTGGGGAAACAGAAGGAAAGCATTAGCAGAATAGAAAAATAGTGTAGAATTTACAAATTCTTTTTTACAAAGGGAAAAAAGAATTAAGACTGAAAATATTGCAAAAATGAAGAAAAGGAAAAAGAAACAAATTAAAATAGTAAACATAAAATTAACTGAAGAAATAAAATTGTAAAAATGTTGCTACACTAAAAGTGAATGGACTAAATTTCCTTTTAAAAGATAAAGATTCCAATTGATTTTTAAAAATCAATTATGCTTGAGGTGCAAATTCCTGCACTTTAGCATTGCTTCATTTCATATTTTCTAGCTCCTCAAAAACAATTGGAAGTTCAACATCACAGACTATTGCTATTCTTTCATAGAAATTTTGTTTTGTAACTTACCAAGTACCAGGCACTACACCAGGATCTGTGGACACAGAAGTCAACGAAACAGAGAAAGACACTGCTCTTGTGAATTTGATATTCTACCAGAGATTACAGACAATAAATAATAATATAATATAATAATAATTAAATACTGGTGGTCATCTGTTTTATAAAGAAAAATGAAACAGGGCAGGAGGACAGGCACTGTGCATTATTTTTACTTATCAAGCTTTGGACTCATTAAGGGTGGAGTTCATGGTTTATTCACCTCTGAGCTTCAGTCCAAGGGTTCAGTCCAGACATGGATGGTATGTGATGATTTTACAGATAGACAAATGTAGATAAAGAGCAAAAGTAGTTGTAGATTCGTGCCTATTATTTAGATGGCAGGTAACAAGTAAGAGGGAATCAATGAATGTTTTGAACTGGTATGATCAATTCATGTCTTCAGATTTTTGATTCAGTCTCACTGTACAGTATGAGTGAGAGTTGGTGACTGGAGATAGCAGGGACCCACATTAGAAACAGGGACACCAGCCTTCTCGAGTTGTACTATCCAATAGAACTTTCTTAATGGTGAGAGGGCTCTCTATCCTGCTATCCAGCATGGTGTCTATGTACAGTTTTTAAGCACTTGAAAAAAGTGATTGAGAAGCTAAGTTTTTTTTAATTTTATTCTAATAAGTGTCAAAGTAAATATCCTTGTGTAGTTAGTGGCTGCCCATCCGATGAGGTGGTTTTAGGGCAAGAGCCCATGAAGGCATGGGCCTGCATGCTGCTGGGGTGACTAGCATAAGAAAATCAATAGAAAGGTTAAAGTTTGATATCCCTTACATTAAATTAAATTAAATATTTCTTTAACACAAAGAAACTTTAAAGAGTCACTTCACCTCTCTGAGTCTCAGAGAAAAATGGAGATAAACTTAAAAACTACAAAGAACTGTCATTAACTATCAAATGAAGCTCTGTGATCAGGGTCTGGGTCTATCTTGTACTGGAAATGTAACTGTACAGTCTTCTTGAGGGGTAATTGGAGAGACATAGATATAGATATCCAAATATACACATTGTCTCCTATATACACAGCATTGAAAATGTTCATGACTTTTGACATGGTAAGCCTCCTTTTTTCAATATATTATGAAGAAATCAGAAAATTAGGCAAAAAGTAGGCAGAAAGATTACTAAAGTGTTATTCATAGCAGCAAAATCAGATACAGCCTAAATATTCTACTATAGATTGCCTTGATAAAGAAAGCCCCATCCACATATTAGAACATATGCCTTATAAAGTGATGATGTCAAATAATATTTAATAAATATTTGTGGCACACTATTGCTAATTATATAGCTCTAAGCATTGATGAAAGACTGAAAGGAGAGCCATGCAGTTGCTAGTGGTGGTTATCATTAGGTGACGTGGTTACAATTCATGTTTTGCTTTTTGCTATATCTTTTTCACATTTTTCAAGTTCTCCATGATGAGTGTGCATTGTCTTCTTTCGTACTGAAATAGTGGGGGTTGGGAAAGCTTATTTTTAAAAAAGCAAAAGCTACATTTTGTTTTATAAAAATCCTTTTTTGAAATAAACAGTAAAAATAGGGAGCCCCCAAATGTATATCCCAAAGCTATGGGCCCAGGGACCCTGAAAACCCCCCTAGGCTCCAGAAGCCCAAAAAGGTATTGTCACAAGTGCCTGGCATGAGGCACCTCTCCCCTGTCCCTAGAGGGGGCAACGCTGGGCTTGCAGGACTGAGGGAGGACCTTGGAAAGCTTGTAGGTGACAGTGAGGGAGTGGCCAAATCTCCCTGCATGTCCATCTCCCTTTCTCCATTCCCGCTGATTTCCCATGCCCCTGTGCCTCACCGTCCTGGCTTCTCTGCCAAGAGCCCCGCCTCTGCTCTCTAAGCACCTCTGTATTACTGCTTTTCTCAGTGTCTGTCTTTAATCCCCCTCCCCAGGCAGCCTTTGCCTCCCTCTTTCCTCCCCCTCCCACCTAAGGATGCAGCTGAGCTTGGCAGGGTGCTGAAGGTGATGGGCCGGGGCCTGTTGAAGGCCCGGGAGCTGTTACTATTACTGGGAGCTGCTTCTGTCAAGAGAACGTTCTCACATGTCATGAATCAGAAGAGGGTGTCTTCACTTCCTTCTGCCTGATCTCAACAAATTCCACATATAGTCCCCACACCACTCCCCCCCCCCAACCCCGCCCCCAGTGCGAGCAGCAAGGCGGGAGGCATTCTGAGAGCTCTCTTAGAACATGTAAAGTCACCTAGGGCACAGCGTGGGGGACTCACATTCTGAATTCTGTGAAGTAGAGAAGTCTGCCCTCGCCTACCCTTCACCCACCCCTGTGGAGATGTCTGCACTGAGCTCTCCGCAGAAAACAGGTCCCCAGCCAAGAACAGCAGACTTTGGTCCAGAAGCTGAGGCACTAGGGACTCTGCAGATGTGACCCCAGGAAGGAAGCTGCAGGGCAAAGGGTGTGGCTGGGCTTGCAGGGCAGGGACCTGACCTCTGGGCTCAGTGGCCTGCTCTTCTACAGATAAAAGCTCAAAGCCTTGCACCTTAGGAGCCCCAGGAACATGTCTCCAGTGCCCAGCCCCCCAGCAGCCGACTGGCAGAGGGCCAGGCGAAAGTCGGGCTGCTGTGTTTGGCAATTCAGGAAAAAAGAATGGCAGCAGAAGTTGGGGGAGGTTGGAAGGGGAGCAGAGAGCAGTGAGCAGAGACCTAGTCTGGGGAGAGGGACCCTCAATAGTAATGAGGCCCCCAAACTAGAGCAGGTCTCTAGGTACAGGGTCTCTCAAAGGATGGTGCCACATGGAATGCAATGCTTTTTCTAATTTGCAGGGGTTTTTTGCTTTTCTTTTCCCACCCTGTCACCTCCCTCCTGCCCATGAGGGTGCTGTGACCCTAGACAGATGGCTGCCCTCTCCCAGCCCTTGCGTTTTCCCACCTGTAGAGTGACAGGAAGGGACTTTCATAGGCACACACTCCAATCCCAGGGAGGGCACACTGCTGGCAGGGGTGAGGGCACCTCCCTATAAGGCCTTGCCTTATACATATTAAGCTTCTGGGCTTTGTTGAAGAAAATCTGCTGCTACATTATTGGACTTCAGGAAAACCCTCTGGTGCTTCGGTCTCCAGTACTTCTCCATGCCCTCCCTTCTCATGGGCCTCTGCTGTGCCTCACCGCTTTGTGTAGAGGGGGGGAAGGGACCCCACTCTCTAGAAATAGTTGTCATCTGTTTCAACCTTTGTTACTTCAACTGTGAAATGAAAGCAGCCTGGGCTAAAGGATCAAAGCAGGACTGAAGGTGGAGGGTTTGCCCCAGGGCAGAAAGCCATTGAATGTCAGCCGATTTGAATTAAAAATGACTGGGTGATAGACTTCTAGGTTTCCCTTCAGACAATGGGAGGTGGTTCTGTGGGCACAGGCTAACTTGTACATCCTTTGGGAGGCTGTGTGGTGAAATGAAATTGGTAAAATCAGATCTTACTTTATTAAATGGGTACTTTAAACATTTACTTCTCCGAGAATTGAGTGCAAATAGCAGACACAGAGAAGCTATTTGTTGGGTGAATTGAATGAATGAAGCAATCTTTGAATCAATGAATCTACAACTAGTACTAGGCATGGTGCTGTCACAGGAAATCATCCAGGACTTGGGACACACTGTGAGCTGGAAGACCTAAAGGTGGTCCAATACCACCCACATTCACCGACCAGCTAGCCCAGACTATATGAAATGAAAGCTTTGGCCACACACCTAGCAGATATTAGCACTAAATGATGCTGGTGTCTGTTCTCCCACCTGCTATCTTCCAAAGAAAGCGTGTTATAAAACCTGCTGTGCTGAGTTCTTCCTTAGAAATATCAGTGATGGAGATACAGTGCAAAATAAGATTAGAACTAGACCCACACAAGAAAGTGGGGGTAGAAGAAATCAACATAACCATTAGCACAATCCCTAGGTGCTAGCTCCTAACTTACAAAGCATAGGTAGGAGCTAGATTGCAGTCTAGGGGCAAAGACATGGAGATTGAGCCCATTGTAGAATCTCCGGTCTCTTTTCTAATTCTAGTTAGCCAGCAAACAGACAGCCATCCTCGAAGATGAGCCCCTCCCAACTGAAAGAAGGCAATATCAGTGCCATCTGTGCAAGAATTCGTGGCAGCCATTTCTCTGTCCACCTGTGCCTATGCAGGTGCTTTCCTTTACCAACTCTGTCCCTCTGCAGGGCAGCGGCCTGCCTGTCTGCCCATGACCTGCACCAGGCAGACTTCTCTCAGCAAACCTGCCCCTCAGTGGGGCAGCTCTTTCTGCCCACTTGTGTACAAGTGTCCAATACTTCTTTTCCCAATAAACCTGTCCTTTAAGTATAACTGAGTCTCTGTCTCGTGGAGAAACTCACCACATGCCGCCGAAGGGAGCTCTGGTGAAACCTTTCCCAGAGTGAACCCAAGGAGCCCACTCCACTCTCAAATCCATCGACTTCAAAAATGACATCATCAGGAGAGATGTCTTGAGAGAAAATGACAGTCACATGCACTAGGGAGTTGGCAGCACCTTAACACCGGACAGAATGTCCTTGAAGTCCACCCTGTCACCTGGGGTCACAGAACCCATCAAGATGGGCCTTGGGAACCAGACTCCTAGGTGGAGTCCTGACCTCACCCATTTAGAAGCTGTGTGACTTTGGACAGGTTCCAGAACCTCTCTGATTTCTTATCTGAATTTCTCCAATTTCTGAACTGAAAAATAGTTCACCACACTATTGTGAAGATTAACTAGCTTAACGTGAAACACCTAGAACGGGCTGTGAGCAAGAGGAAGCCCTCAGTTAGCCCTGACTGCTTAGCCATCTTGCTCTGAACTCTCACAAAGGGCTCCACATCAGTATGTCAGTATTGCCTGGGGAAGTGTTCAAAGCAGTGCTCCCGCACCTCTGCAGGGAGGGATGGGCAGGCATCTGGATTTTTAACACACACCTAAGTCTCGATGTCTAGACACCTTGTGGCTAACGTGAGTCTAAAACAGACAGCTCTCTGACCACATCTGAAAACTTCCACTCCAAATTGTGTATGTATATGTACTGTTCCATGTATGGCCTTCCGGAGCAAGCTGGAATGCTGGGGGGACAGGATCAGGGACACGGCTAAGTGGCTCCCCCACCACATGATGATGAGGAGGATGCATTGTACAGCCAGCTGCCCACTGAGAGGTGAAATTTGGTTCCAAGGACCATCTCTAATTTCAGGGACCAGAGCTCCTGAAAACATTTTCAGCTTTCAAAATTACTAAGTATATAAAATCCTAAACTGTTTCTTTTTCAAGCTGGCTCTGATGATATTGTCTGTTTCAATGTGCAATGACTGTTCTCTTAAAGAGATACCACATAATTCATCTGACAAGTTCAGGGCTAGAAAAATGTCATTCCTCTTGGAAAATATGCTTCCTTTTATCCTGCTGAGGCAGATTATTTTTCCAGTGATGACCACAGCAATATTTCCCATTGCACATGCTCTTCTGCAATGCGACCTTGTCCCCAACCTCATTCAGGAGGTTGGAGCCTACTTCTCCAGCTCCCTGAATCTTGCTGGGCAGATCCTCTGACCAAGAGCGAATCTGGAAGTGTTGCTGTATCAGTTCTAGGCATGGTCCTTAAATGGTCTTGCTACTTCTGTTTCCTATCTCTGAAAAACCAGTTATCATATTAAAAGTAGAAAATACTCTTAAGACTATCATGCAGTAAGAAGCCCAAGTCCTGTGGAGAGGCCCTGAAGGGTGGAATGTTGCATGGAGGAGATGCTAAGGAGCAGTGATGCCCTAGGTACAAGACTAAAGAAGCCATCCTTGGGAGTCAGTCCTATAGTGCCAAGTCACCCAGTTGATGCCATGCATATCAGACAAAGTGCCAAGACAGACTCCGCAAATTCCTAATCCGTAACATCTTGAAAGTCAAATGATCATTGTAAGCCACTAAGTTCTGAGGCTATTTGTTACACAACAGAAACCCAAAACACATGTCATGATGTGCAAAACACATGCTGTGATATTATATAGCCATCATGTTTTCCTTTCTTCGTTGGCTGCCAGGAAGCTCAGAGCTAGATTTCAGATTCAACAATAGTAATCTCTTGATTTGTCCCTACTCCTTGCTTTGTAGATGTACACTTGACTTTTTAATTAGACCAGATTTGTGTCTTTTAATATACATTTCTCCCACATTCTTTTGAGAGAGAAATGGGTTGGTGTTAGGAATTTTAGTACTTTCTCCACACTCTATATATTTAAAACTTCTCATGTATCAATGTTCTACTGAACTTCCAAAACTGGCCTAGTGCTATTCCCAGTCAGTTCACATTTTTAAGTCCTTTATTCTGTACCTTAGCCCTTCTCCTTCTCTAATTCCAGTTCATGAGTGCCTCTCACTCCCCACACTCTCTCAATGACCAAAAAGCATGAAATATCTAAAGAAATGGATTTCTACTGGAAGAAGTTCAAGTTGAAAAATCACAGAGATATTTTCAGTCAACGAGTGAATAGCACTGAGGATAGTTCTCTATGCAAACAGGTGTTCCGGAGCAGTTCCCTAAGCAAAACTGCTGGTAGCTCTTAAGTACTGAGCAATCAGCACGGCCAGGTCCACCGCAGGTCCACAATCCAGCGTGTGAAATCTCTGCAGTCATAGGTATTTTGGAAATCACACCATTTTAGATTTTAGAAAGTAATATATTACATATACGCAGTGGATACTTTAGTATTACCCTGTTATCAAACAAATCAAATATCTGTAGCAAAATGCACACATAGTCACAATAACAACTCTAAATAATTTTACATTAGTTCAAGTAGATTTTGTTGCCAAGTAAGTTCAAGTGAGAGCAGACTTTATTGCCAAATGTTGTGATAAATACTTTCAGTTTTCAGAACTTTCTAATTGCTGATTTGTGAGTGGGGTTGTGGTGCCTTGCTAAAGTCCTTGCTTGTATTCATCTCATCAACATGTAAAATTGCTAAGAGATGAGTACTATTATTTCCCCCAATGTGTAGATGAGAAAATGAAGACTCAGAGACACTAAGTCACTTGGCAGAGGTCAAACAGCACACAAATGGCAAAGCTCTATAGGAAGCTACTTGCTTCACTTAGAGGGTTCTAAGGAAGAAGGGAGGAAAAGAGGAAATGAGAGAAGTCTTATTTTATAGGGTAAATAAACTACAATTCTTTCTCTCCAACCCAGACTTTGAGAGAAGTGTTTGAACAACTTGAACCAAAATGATTTAGAAAAGAGATGAGGCTTCCAGAAATACTTCACATTCTTTTCCTCTTAATTTTTGCTTGCAAACTTTGAACTTCTATCCCACTGCTGCCATCACATGTAAAGGTATATTTTTAAGTGGACTTAACATTTTTTAAAATTTTTTTAAAAATTAAAGTCCTTAACTTTTTTTCAAAGCACGAGACTTAGAAAGAATGCAGGGCTTAAGGCTCATGAAGCTGTGGCTTCCCATCTCAGTGATGTCATTTACTGTCTCTTCTAAATGGCCTCCCCAAGGAAATCCCTTCTTTACCTCCACTTCTTGGTTCACATGTAAGGCCTAAGACCAGCCTCGCAGGCCTTCAGACAGCCCAAGGAGAGAGGGGCTGTGCACCCTGGAGAGATGGAGCCAGGCCTTCAGCACATTCCCACATTCGTTCATTCCAAATAATCCTCCTACAGGAGGCCCTTACCTATACTCCTGGCCCCAGGTCACACAGTCAGGGACAAGTCTTATCTCCTCTTCTAATGTCAGACCTCTTCAGAGCTGACTGGACTGTGGTTACCTTAGGGGCCTCAGCCTGTCAAGCAGTTTCTCCTAATGAACTTTCACTATGCAGGCTTTCTGCCCAAAATAGAGAAATCTTCATCCATTCACTAAAAAACCACATAGATTAGTTATTATACACCAGATACCATGCTAAACATAGAAAATTAATTTCTTCATTCAGCAGACTTTTATTGAGCATCTACTATCTGCCAGTCAATGTACCGGCACTCTCCTACAGCTGCCAATGATACAGAAGACAAATCCTGTCCTCATGCAGCTTCAATGTGAAGCAGATCAGGCATGGTCTGCGACAACCCAGAGCATAATTTTTTGTAAGGGAAAGTCTTAAAATACAGTGTATAACTAGTCTAATGAATGTAGCGCTGGACTGTGTAGACATGCAAGCACCCAACCTAGCCATGGCAGAGATAATACAGACACATATCTTCCTGGGGGAAGGATCTAGACGCTAAAACCCAAAGGATGAGAATGGATAGAGTCAAGAACAGAAGTGGGCTATGCAAACAGAACCTGGCACACAGGGAACTGAGAGTGACCTCGGGTGAGGCCACAGAGTTTGAGGCGGGGATTATTGGGGCTGTGGCGGGAAAGTTAGGAAGAGCATACCCCACTTGATTTTTTTCTTGGTAACAGTGAAGGACTTGCAGCAGGTGCCAAGCAGAGGCAAGAGAGAAATAAACTGGACTGTCTGTTATGCTTACAAGCCTTCATTAATGACACAATTAGAAAATCACATCGCACCATGTGGAATGGGTAAAGGGGGCCTCTCCTGACACCTACCTGGACCCCGATGCCCTTGGGGACCCTCGGAAACAAAGCTGTAGCTGCAAAGGTGGTCGTGGTGCTTGAAGCTATGGCATGTACATTCCTACAATCATTAAGACGAGTTCCTGAGCTGCTGGGTAGCTAACTATAGTCAGTGTCAGGGTAATTAACCAAGCTGCCTGAACTTTATTCACAGCCTGACAAGGTGCACTCCTGGGACTTGTCACTGTGGTTAGTCGGGGGGCGGGGGACTTGACATAAGGCTGATTAGGGAGTGTTTTACACAGCAAGAAGCTCTCTGATCTTCAGCTGAGTGGGGCTCCCCCCTCCCATCTCATATCAGAGATGCTTGTGAGGCTACAGAATAAAGATCATCCAGTCCAACCCCCTCATTTTCAGATGAGAGAGCAGCCGTCATGAGCATGGCCGTGTTTTTCCCAAGGCCCCATGGCGAGTTTGCTCTGGAGAGGGGCTTACCACAGACCCTCATGGCCTGCTCAGTCTTTTTCCTTAACGTCCTTTCTTTAGGGTTTTAAAGGCTATTTCCTAAGCCACTGCCTCTGAAGCTTAATGTAATGGGGATCACTGGGAAGCTTTGTGAAAATGCAGATTCTGATTCAGGAGGCCTAGGGTGGGGGCAAGGTTCTACATCTCAAAAAGCTGTAGGTCCATGAACCATATTGAGCACCAAGGGGCTCCCCAATCCTTACCCAAAGACCATCTTCAATTTCAGTGGAACTGGCACAAGTGCCTTTGCCGATGACTCACTATTTCCCCGGGCCCTGAAGTCAGCTCCAGTCAAAGGACTCAAAGGACTCTCCAAGGTTGTATAGTCCAGGTCCTGGGCAGACATGGGCCCCACTGTTCTGGTAAGACCTTCTACTTTTCACTCCACTAAAGCAGGGTTTCAAGGATGGCAGGGAATCACTTCTTGGTCTTTGCCCAAGGTCAAGTGTCAAGGACAGCGGGGAAGCCAGGGCAGGAAAAGGCATCTTCTCTTACTCTCCTCCCTTTCCCCCACTCTCTGAAGATTGACTTGCTCATCAGTATATTCACCCTTGCAAAAACAAACAAATAAAACCCTCCACCCAAGTTCTCAGGCTGTGTGACCTTCAAACCCAATGCCCATCATAGCTGGACATTTTTCTCTCTCTTTTTTAAAAAGATTTATTTATTTATGCATACAAGCTGGGGTACAGACCAGAGGTGTGGGGCGGCGAGAGGGTTCACCAGAGACAGAGTGGGAAGCAGCACAGGCAGATCAGAAATACACTGCTGAGGGGAGCAGCGGGCAAGGCAGGAGAGGGCTGCTGCACCATGTGGGATTCTCCCTGGCCAGGTGTCGAACTCGCATCGCCGCTGCTGACAGCTCCACAGCGCAGCGCTCAACCGCTGCTCAACCTCCGCCAGGGAGGCCTCTCTCCTTTTCTTATTTCAACTTTCTAAAAGGGCACAGCTGATGGGCACAGCTCATCTATTTGAATCTCTTTTCTTCTCTGAGAGTCAGAAACACCTGCAACAAAATGGCAGGGCTTGACTAGATGACCATCCAGTACTCCCAAGCACTGATAATCTAAGGTTCTTTGCACCCAAGTACTTTTTAAAAAATGCCTTCACCACAGTCACTGGGAAAGACATTTACTCAAAAGGGTTGCCTCTGAGGGATGGTCTCTCCAACTGGCAAAGTAAAGCAAAACACAGCCAAGAAAATGGGAAGTTTTTGCATTTCATTATTGTGACTGATTCCATGACACTATTCCCACGTGACGACCATCCCAACAGAATATCAGGAGATAAAATTCTCAAGCCTCAGTTCTCAGGGAGGCTTGGGAGGCATTTGACCGAGGGTCAAAGGGCGAGTTTCAACATTACCTCTGTGGACAAGTCCTGCCCCCTGTAGGCCACTGACACCGTTCCCATCCAAGTATCATTTCCCAGTTGAGAAAACTGAAGACCTTCTAAGACCTAGCATTCCATGATTCCAACCTAATTATTTTTTCATTTTTAATCCTAAATCTTTTCTTAACTGAAAAAGGTTTGAAGAAAGAACAAGATATTCCCAGTGCCACTGGCCGTACACACATCTATGACTTGGACCATATTGAGTTCCCGCAGACCACAGTTGCCAGGGGATGTTTGTGTACATTACACAGGAAGTGTCATGGCACTCCCCGGTGGGGGATTGCTTTTCAGGTTGCACTTAAGAAGAAAGCTGTCTTTGTACCACAGAGAGTTTACACACTCCTTTCTGGAATCTCCTGTCCTCATATTTCCACTGCAGCGCCTCATCGCCATTGCCCAGCACAAAAGAGAATGACCTAGAGAAAGAACACAACCAATAGAAAAACATGACAATGAGTTTTCAGCAGCCAGGGTCTCCTAGCCATAACCACGAATTTCAACACTTAAGTCTTTGAAGTCAGAAGAGGATATTCTAGCTCAGCCTGGATTATACAGAACCAGAACACCGTGAAACACCTGAAGAGCAGATGGGCGTGGAGTAGTGCCAGCAGAGAGCTCCATTATGGCTTCCGAAGCCTTCAAGTATTCATGATTGAATATCTAATGTGAGATCGAGACTTCCTTCCTAGACAAATGCCCATGTACAACTACAGATAAAGTATTCCCTGCAATCTCAGCAGCTTCATACCACCCTAGGCCAACTAAGAATAACCTGAGGATCACCATTCCTCAGGATTGCTTGCTCCAGATAGCCTGCCCTGTTGGGCCTGACCTGACTTTCCGGTACAGATGCTGGAGCTCAGTTCAGCAGCTGTGTTCCGGGATTATGCGGGGCTATGCACACATAACACTCCCATTGGATGTCCTTGGCCTTCGCCAATTCAACCAATCATTGATGAGCAGGGGGAATGTGTGGCTGACTTGTGCTAAGGGAGCCAAGGCCAGCAGGGTCTGCTTTGCACAAACTGACTTAGCTTTTAAACAAATATCACCAAGCAGCTGCAACCTGTTTTGGCCAAACATTTGTATGTGAGCATCAGCTTACAGCAGGGAGCAGTGCTTGGCGGGCTCACAAAAGGAATAAGAGGGAGGCCAGATGTAGGTGTGCTGTGGCTTGTGACATGTGACAAAAGGCTAGAGGCCTGATTTTCATTTCTTTTCCCGATCCAGATGAGCTGCAGACTGAGAACCTGGAGATCTGGCTCTGTGGCCCTTGCCTGACATTCTCTATCACCCATCGGCAAGTCTTCTGATGCTGCACGGTCTCAATCTTCCTGTCTATGAAACAGAGGGAGGAAACAGATCACATGGTCTCTGCCTCCAGCCTGAGCATGTCCTGATTTTATACGAGGAAGGAGGGGACAAGACAAGATAAGAGGTCTCACTCCAGCAGTTCCTCCTTCGGGGTCTGGCCTGGGACTCTCGACACCCAATACCAGTGGTCCCTCTGGCCCTCCCCTAGGCATGAAAGCAAGGGCTTTGTGGCAGGTAACACAACTTGCCTTGTGTTCTGCACTTGAGTGCTCTTGAGTTTCTGCTCCCCAGAAAGATCAGTTTCTTGCCAATGTCATCACTTTTAGCCAGCAGGGACCTATCAGTGGCTCCATCAGGCACTGGGGGCCCCGGCCCCCTTGGCTTTAAGTCTGAGCCCTGGGAAAACTGGGGAAACTTAATTCTCGAACACCTTCCACTCAAAGAGCCACTGTTCTGTAAAACCAGTGCTGGCCCCTGCATTTCAACAGCTTTCGGGTGGGTTTCCCACCCCAGACGTCGATAGGACCCAAAACGCCTGTGAAAGTGTTGACCTGACTTCAACCGCAGGCTCAGTTTCAAAGCGCTGGCTGAAATCTTAGCCCGCCCTCGTTCCGTCTGAGGCTCTGCTCCTGGAAGCCTCGGGCGGGAGCTCGGTTACTGGGAAGGCGTTCCCTGACTGTGGGTTTGCACCCAGTGCCTCCGATGAGCCATCTCTTGTGGCAGGATGCCCACCTCATTGGGGAAGCAGTCTTGGTTCTGGGAACTCCTTGCCTCATCCATCCTTTTTTCCGAGCCAGAGGTTGATAGGCAAGGGCACCGGATAGGCCGCCTGGAGAAGCAGGGTGCATCCTGCCTGCTCTTTCTACTTGCCTTGAGACCTTGGACAGGTCATTCTCCTCCTGTTGGCCTTGGTTCCCCCTCTTGGCTAATAGTAGCCAGTCTGCCTTCCTCAGGGGAGGAATAAAAGTGCTTTGTAAAGAAGAAGCACTACACAGTGCTATCAGGGAAACTACTCAACCAGGAGTATTTTGTACTTTTTGCTATTTCCCTTCCTGCAACTGAGAAATTAGCAGGCACAGATTGTGAAAAACCAGCCCAGTCTTTGTAATTACAAATGTGCACACATCCCACTGAGCATCATTTTCAAAAAGCACATTAAGCAGCAGAGACCACAGGGGGGACCCGTGTAAACAGGCCTCCTTAGATCCTGGCAAAAAGGACTCAGAGAGCACAATCCTCCCCACCAGTTTCGGCTGTTCCTGCAATCCCACCCCTGCCTCACAGCCCTGGCAGCTGAATGTTCATCTTCTGTGAACAGGGTTCCGGTTCCTGGCGAGGGGGAGGGGCCCGGAGCTCTGCAGGGTTGGTGCTGCACCAAGCCTTGCCATGCCTTCAAGACCCAAGTCCCCTTGGGCTTGACTCATTCTGGAGTCCTCCTCCCCCAGCAAATAAATCTCACACAAAGCCATGGGTGGCACCTCTCTGCAGGGCTGACTGGTCATTAGCCACTTAATATCAGAAATCTGCCACTCCAAGCAAACTCCCTAGGTGCTGCCACCTCCTTGAGGGCAGCTGTGTTTTCTTCATGTTTTCTGCCTCACAGTCCCGGCATACAGTTGCTTTTGTGCCTTCTGGGCAGAGGAAGGGAGGAAGCATGGATGGACTGGATCACACACTTCATTTGTCATCTCCTGTCACCCTCACACCAGCTCATGGGGAATGGAGCCTCTGCCTGGTCAGTTAGGACACAGACACCCTGGGAGTTGATGTAAGGGCTGAAGACCAAACTCCACTGTGTGATGCTGGAATTTGAAGCCACCATTAGTCAAAACAGTCAAAACCCTTATTATTCTTTCTATGCTGTAGACAAGCTGTCCAGATGCACAAGGGAGAGCTCAAGGGGTGAGCAGGAAAGATCCTTAACCAATGGAGCAAGGGCCAAGGGTCAACACCACCCAGGATCCTGGGATGACATGGGGCAGGGTCTCCCAGGACATGAGGGTATATGGCTATGCCACCCAGGCCACCTCTGTTTTTCAGCAAGGATTTCAGAAGCAATGGCACATGCTCCCAGAGACCAAGGTGATGCTGGTCAGGAGGGGTGTCCTGTATTTGCCTGTGCTGCTGAGGGCCATGTGGGCTGGTCCCCCCTCCCTGCCTTGGTGACAACCACCGTGAATCACTGCACAAGTCAGCTCTCCTGAATGTGGGTGAGGGCCCCCATCTTCCTACCTAGACAACCAGGAAGCACCAGGGTCAAGGTGCAGTACCACCGGCTCGCAGCTGTGAAGGAAAAAAAGGAGAATGCAATTCTACATGGGGGTGGTTAGTGGAAGACTTCCCAGATGATAGGAGGGAGAAGATTAATTCTGAAGCAGGAATAGATGCTATTTAGGAAGGGAAGGGCATTCAAGGCAGAGATGAAGTGAAAGACAGCATCGCTCACTCTCTGACTACAGATAGTTGAATCTGACTGCAGCAGAAAATGAAGCAGCAGGGCGGGAGGGACGGGAGGCTGATGGGGAAGATGGAAGCAGGCAGAGGCCAGATTGTGTCCGCCTTTGCAAGCCCAGCTGAGGGGTCTGAGGTTGACCTCGAAGGCAGGGAAGTGGAAAAAGAGTTCTTAGGAAGGTGTGGTGTGCAGAGACTGTTTCCAGAAAGCTCACTCTGGGTAGGTGGGAGGTGTTAATACCTGCCTTCAAGAGAAGTCCCCACCCCGGATCTGGGAGCCAGTCTGGGTTCTGTGGACAGTGTCCCGCTGATGAAGTGCTAGCTGCAAACTGGTCAGTCACACTGTGGGATACACTGGCCCCAAGAGCCCAAGCCCAGCAGCACTCCTGTGAATGTGGGTGTCTACCAGGGAGCAGGGTCAGCCTGTCTTCTCCGAAAGAAGCAGTAATTAAAATGCAACCCTGAGCCAGCAAAGACCCTACGTGCTCTGCTTATTTTTCTGTGCTGATAAAAATCCTCAGGAAGAGAAGCCAAGACTTTGATAGCAGCTGCTCAGCCTGCCTGGGTTGCTGGAGGAAGTCCCTAGTTGGGAGGAAGCCATGGGGGTGTGGGTGACAATTTCAGAGAGGGCGCAATGTGAGTCAGCCTGAGGAAGAGTGTGCCTGGGGCTGAGGAAGCTCTGAATGTGACTACAGGGCTGAGGAGCTGCAGCTGCAGGGGGAGTCCACTCCTCTGGCACGGCATATAGTACCTACTATGTGCAGAGCTTTTTGACATATTGCTGCAGAGCCCAAGGACACTGCAGGGAAGGAAAGGGTTATTCTGAGCCTCCTGCTATTTAGAAAGAAAGAGTAGCTGAGCCTCTCACTGGGCTGTCAAAGTAGACTTCTTTATATGCAGTTTATAATAATTCCAGTGACTTCCCACTATAGGAACCACATGTCCGGTCTTACCCACCTTACCCATTTCTTCCAGGAACAAAAAGCTCCATTAGTTTGGGGCACCGTGTGAGACAGCCAGCCTCTAACATGGCCCTGTGAATGCCTCCTGGCATTTTACTTGGTGTGTGCCCCCTCCATACTCTGCATGGTTGGTCTAAGCGACCGGTTTCCTCCAGGGAAAGTGATGGGGTATCACTACCAAGGAAGCTTATAGAAGACACTTGTGCCTTTGGGACCACTTCTTGGTCACCTTCCCTCTGAGTCTTGGATCATCTGTTCTGGGGGAAGTGAGCTGCCATGTCATGACCAGCCCACGTCGTGAGAAAAAGGTTGCTGCCAGCAGCCCATGAGAGAGCCTGGAAGCAGGTACTCGTGCCCTCTCCAGCTTCGAACGGCTGTGGCCATTGACCAATCAAGGCAGCCACTTCATGAGAGAACCCAACAGAAAACTACCCTGTGAACCACTCCCAGATTCCTGACCCTCAGAAATTTGGAGATAATTTGCTACACAGAAGAGACAACTAATATATCTCGGAAGACACCTTAATATCTAGAACATGGGTTTGGAGAGAAGGACCTGGGTTTGAGCCCACACTGATTTTGTGGTCTTAATCAAGTTACATAAACTCAGTGACTCAGCCTTCTCCTCCCTAAAATGGGGGAAATAAGAGTGCCCACTGAAACACATGGAGATGAATGTATCTGCTAGTGGGTGTGTAGCACTATTAGCCAGGACCAGACTCACCAGGTGCATGACAAGGCTTCAATGAACAGCACTAAGCACCATCTCCACTTGACTAGACTCTCAGCCACTACAAACTTCCCTGCAGATTCGGTGTGTTCCTGCTTGTGTTGGGACACTTCCCTCCTCTCCACGGGCTATCCAGGCTTATTCCCTTGCTCCATCCCCTTCCTTTGGACATCTTCTCCTGGGTCCGCCCTGAAGCTTATTCTAGTGTTGCTTTTATTTCATTTCATTTCATTTTATTGTTATTTTATTTTTATTTCTCTGGGACTCTAAGGGTCTTTACATTCCTTGAGACAGGCACATAGTAGGCATCTGGAGAAGTGTGTTAACTGAACAACTCTCTTGGCCTTGTAGACAAATGCCCAGGGTGAATGAAGTCCCTCCCCCCACCTCCCACCCTTTGCTGCTGACACCAACATTTGCTTGCAGCCTCTGGCAGCTATAATTAGGGTCTTTTCACTCTCATGTGTTTCCTTTTACCACCAGACAGCTCTTACTATTTTATCCAGCTCCTTTTGAATATTGTCTGCATTTTGCTTTTATTTTATCTCTTCATAATTTCATCTCCCCTTTCAACCTTATCTTTTAAGTAGGAGACAGAGTGTCCGTATAATTGAGACCATATAAATACACATTAATTAAAGGAGTTGACATAACTTTATTCCTTCAGTTTGTTAATCCTTCAGTGTTTAATCCCTTCACTCTGAAGTCAATCAAAGGTAGAGACTGTTACCCCCCAATCCTTGTGCCACCACCTCCCTACATGGCCCTCATGCAAAGTGGTGGCACCACATTACATGACTTCTTAGCTTCAAGAAACTGCTTCTAAGAGAGGAAACCAAAGCTGCAACAGGCATGGCCTTCAACACACCCCAGGTTCCAGTCCTGCCCCCCAGCAAGCAGGAATGCCAAGGATCACCAACCTGGGCTTGAGCCCAGGCACCACCTCTAACTCACTGGGTACACGGGACACATCACCAGACCTCTGGGACCCTCAGTTTCTTCATCTGTGCAACAGGATCAATGACTCCATGCTCATGGGAGTCATTCTTCCAGTACCGCTTGGGTGCAGACTCACTCAGCCTTTCTCTGTGCTGGGCCCAGTGTCTGCCTTGGCGAGACACATTCCCTGTTCCTCAGGGACCTCTCAGCCTAAAGAGCAGCAAGGTCTGCAAGGAGATGGTGACCACATTGACAAAAAGGTGCAGAGGACACAAGAGCACAGTCCACTGAGGCTGGGAGCACTCAGAGAAGGTTTCAGGAGTTGGCGGCACCATACATGCAGGAAGTCTTAAAGGACGAGGACCAGGAGGCCAAGGCAGGCAGGCCAGCTATATGGGCATCCGTGCCCGGTGCACAAGGCCGAGCCAGAAGATGAGACAGCCACAGTGTAGGGCTCATAGAACTTGAACTCTGGAGCAGGAAATGGGTTGGCGAGAGGGAGCTGAGAGCCTGCATGTGGAGGCAGGGACAGGGCGAAAGTGCTTTGCGAACTCTGAAGCCCTTGCACAAATGAGAGCGCTAGCCTTCATTCCAGGACACTTTCCTTGCCAGCTGCCAGAGCCTATTCACACACACACACACGCACACACACACACACACACACACACACACACACACAAAATGCTGAAACCAGCGCCTTTTCTCTTTTTCTTCTCCTTTTTTTTTCTTTAATAATCATCTTTTCTACAGTCTAGCAGAGGACAATCAAGTATGTGAATGTTCACGAGTTGTCGTATAATCAAATGATTGGTGATTTTCTTTCTAATTTCCCTTTCTTTACCCAGTTGTGTTCCTCCTGATTTCACATTTCAGGAACATAAATGTTGCCTCTCTGTGTTTTTAGGAATAAATCGGGAGGTACCCACTTAATTCCATTATCCAAGAAGCAAAATCACTTCTCGTACAGTCCTGCAATCCAATCACCTGTGTAGATAAGAAAAGAAATTACTGTTTTTCTTTCGCTTTTTTTCCCCAGCTAGTGATATTTGAGAAAATTAAGGATGCAATGCTTGATATTCAGGGCCCAGATCCTCAGAGAGTTGGGGACTAGAAAGGGAGAGTGCTGGTTAGTTACAGAAGCAAATATCTGATGGCATCCTTTGGCCCCATTAATGTCTTTGCACATGAAATGACACTCTTTTTGTTTTGATTCTACCTTAAATATTTCTGTTAAGGCAAGACCCAACATTGCAAATAGTTCCTATTTATCACACCTGTGGAAATTTCAATTTTCTCATTGAAAGTGTGAACATGGGAGCCGTGGCCCAGTAATCCGGCGCCCTCAGCCTGAGTTCTGAGTTTGCACAGAACACGACCTTGCCTTAGATTCCAAACAGAATGTGGGCAGCTGTAGGCCAGCAGAAAGAACACAGGACCTGGAAGTGAATAAACTGAATCTGAGCCCCAACTCTTTATTATGGTTCTTTTGGCAATTTGACTAAAGTTTCTGAGCCTTTATTTTCTCATCTTGCTAACTAGGAGGAATAACACCTGTCCCACTGGCTTATTGCAGATATAAAGGAATGAGACAGCAGCATGTATGTTGCGGTTTCCACACTGCACAAAGATACCCAGCCACGGGGCACATGGGACTGACATCCTATAAGAGGGAACCTTTGGGCAATGTATGCAATTTACACAAATATACAACATTGAGAATGGGGATTCCCGAGCACAAGGAAGTGAATCTTTACTCCACTGGTTTCTACCCCACCACTGTCCTACCAAAGACTATACAGCCACAGCTACAGATTAATACATAAGCAGAGATTGTAGCATGTCCTGAAGTGGTCGGGCCCATCTCCAAACGTTTCTGTTTACAAGTAGTAGTTTAGAGTTTCAGTTTTGCAAGATAGAAAGCATTCTGGAGATGGTTACACAATCTGACTGTACTTAATGCCGCTGAGCTACACATGTAAAAGTGACTGAAGCTGACAAGTTTTATAGTGTGCCATATTCTATCACAATTTAAAATAAAGAATTTTAAGTTTTTTAAATTTTCAAAGATTAAAAACAAGAAACACAGTTCCCTTTGGTGTTGAAAGACAATAAATTGATAACTGACACAGCAGGGGAAGCAGAGGTTTACCATCTGATAGTCAGAACTGAGACCCCTTGAGGGGGACAGAAGTTATTATCTGACGTTTGAGCTGAAATTTTCCTTCATGTAACTTTTTCCCTTGGTGGTCTTTGGGGTCCTAAAGAATAAGCTAATCAGTAAATACCATAGGCTCACTGGCTACCTCGCTGGGGAGGTTATGTTAGGTTGAGCTGTGCTGCAGAATTATGACAACACAAAATAGTTTTCTTCCATACTGCAAGTCCCCTATGTGTGTACGGGAGGAGAGGGGACAAGAGTGCCAGACCCAGACCCAAATGCGTGGAGACTTCATTACGTGGGTCACTGTTATCAGAGGAAGTAGGAGAATGCAGAAGTCCTACGCAGACTGCAGTGGGGAAGGGGCCATTTCACTCCATTGGCCTGTCACTGGCCAGTCACATGGCCTTGCCCATCTCCAAGGAGTCCAGGAAATGTGGTGAGCAGATGACAGCCCAATGAGCATTACTTCTTTGAGAAGTTCCTAACTTGTCAGAGTGAGCTGAGATCTTAACAGGGTATTGTCCTCAGACTTCATTGTGACCTGGGTCCTGTCCCGAATACGGGGTGACTGTGGGCAAGCCCCTTCCCATTGCCAAGGCTCAGTTTGCCCACCAGCTTAACAAAGGTACTAACTGCATGCTGACTGCAGATGGCAGGTAGGGTTTGGGTGACCCAAACCCCATGGTTCTGCAACTCATGGCCCCCTGGACTTCGGCATTTGAAATTGCAACTGGGAAAGACCCCAAGGAATATGGGAACATGCGAGAAAGGGAAATATGCCCAAGAAGCCAGAACCTCTTTTCAAATGTTTGGCCCTTAGGTTCCTCCGAAGCAAATTATGAATGCCGGGCCGGTGGGGAGAGGGGGCATTTCCGTTCCCATTTCACCCGAGTCTGTGACGCCGACAGAGTCGCCTTGCTTTTAATAGCGCCTGGGGTGGGAGGAAAAGCCTGGTCTGTGGCCACAGAGAGAACTTTTGTCTCCAGGGGTGTCCGACCTGCCTCCATCCTGAGGATTACCGTAACTTTTTAATTAAGGCAAAGTTTGTAAGGGAGTTTGCTCTTTTGATGTGGCAGCTGTAGCTGGAAAACAGGCCTATGTTTAAGACTTTACTGCCTGCCGATGGCTCAGCAGCCTGCCACCCACATATCAGAGCCCACACCCCATAAACAGCCCAGATCATATTTCTTTAGAGCAGGGTTGTGAGGCAGACCCTGGACCACCATGACATGGAAGGCCCGTCTTTGCTAACCTTCTCATGGGCCCTGGACCACCCCAGGACCCCCAAGGAATAATAGGAGAAGTATGTTGAAACGGCAGAGAAGTGGATATGGTGACCTCTAGAGATCTCTGGCAAAGAGATGCTCTATAATACCTAGCAAGAACGGAGAGGCGAGGGGCATGGAACCAAGAAAGACTATTCCTACATCATCCCACCAGAACCAGCATATCAGCCTCTGCTAGCCAGGGGAAGGCAGGGGCCTGCCTCAGCCACCTCTGTATCCCAGAGGCCTTCAAGAGTAAGTGCCCTTTGGAGTATCAGCACTGAGAACTGTGTCTTTGGAAAGAGTGGCAGATAGAGTGCATTTTGAGCATATTGCTCTATTTACATCCAACATCCATTTATTGAATGCCTACTAGGTACCAGGTACTTGACCTAAGCACTAAAGATTCATCAGTGAACAGTAACCCTGCCCTCACAGAGTTCACATTTGTGAATCTGAAGTTTATGACGCCACCAGGATGCATGCAGTTCACAGTTAACCAACAGCAGGAGTGAGAAACGAACTTGGGTTTACCAGCTCCTGAGAGAGCAATGCATTTCCCTATGAGGAGTTCCTCACTGGGTGTCTGAGGCGAGACTCAAAGGCAGCCAGACATAACACAAGTGTGACATTTCTTTGACATCCCAATACTTCACTTTAAATTTCATACCCATGTCGAATTCTACACCATCTCATTTATCCGTGTTTGTTTTACCATGAAGTGATTGCATACGTTTTATATACAGACACATGTGCATATTTATACGCACATAGTGACATTTCCCCCTGGCTTATCCTGCATCTCTGTGCTTCCCTCAGCACACACAGGTGCACTCTTGGGGATCCACAGTGAGGGGAACACATTTCCAGCTCAGGTGGGCTCTTCTAGATTTCTGCCAGGTTTATGATCTGACTTCTCTTCTTCGTTTTTACTTTTAAAATAAGTCACATCATAAGCGTGTCTTCAAAAATTAAAAGCAAATAACAAACAGTGGATATGCCAATTAGATTACCTTGCTCTCCCAAATAAATATCCTCCAAATCCATGAGGAGAGAAGACCATGGGCTCAATATTAACCCCAACCACTTGCATAGAAGAATATACAAATGGCTCTGAAACATAGGAGACTGCACTTAACCTAATTTATAATAAGATAAATGCAAATTTTAATTACGTTGCCACTAATTTTTAGGTATCAGATTGGCAAAACTCCAAATGTCGGCTAACAAGCCGTGGGTAGGGAGAGCACAGAAATGGTCATGCTTGCTGCTGCCACCGGGGTGCAGGGCCCTGGGGGGCAATTTGGCATATTATAGAGGAAGCATATTCATAAACAAGATCTTCGTATCAGGTCAACAACTTTGTTTTGAGTGTCATTTATCTATTCTGCACAGGCTAGAAACTCCATGGGAATAATGAGATGTACACACAGTTACGGTCCCCAAGAGGCTCATGACCCTACTTACAGGCATAGGACATAGGAAAAAAAACCAGATTTTCTCTGTTTATCAAGAACTTCCATATGTAATAGGTCATTAAGGCTCAGAGGAACCATACAAGGTAAGTACTTTTCTTTCCATTTTCCAATCCAGAAAGATAAAGCTGAGGGGAAGACGCCCAAGGCCACGACAGAGTAATCCTAGAGCTAGTGGAGACTTAGTGTCCCCATGCACTTTCCCCTAGGAGAAAAGTGAAGGGAGCGATGTGAGTGATGAGCCCCAAAGGGCTATGGGGGATGTGAACCAGCAGGGGCAGCTCACTGGAGGTCAGCCCAGGTGGTAAGAGATGGTATTTACATTCCTCTCACCTGGGTTTGAGACTTTACTCAATTACTTGCTACTGTGTGACCCCGGGTGAGTGGCAAAACCTCTCTGAGACCTGGGATTTTTCTCCAGAAAGTACAGGTAGTAATGAGATTTTTGTGGGAGTTAACTGAGATAATGTCTTCAATCACTCGCCTATCGCCTGCCACATAGCACTCACCAAGGGTGGTGATGAAGAAGGAGCTAGGGGTGGTGACTCTAAGCAGATCTGGCCTCTGAAGGATGGTAGATTTCAGTGTGCATACGAATGGGTTCTTGCAGATCAGGAAAGAGTAGCTCTTCTCTGACCTGAGTCCATCTCGTGGCTCCAACGTATCTCAGTGAAATTCCCGGGAAGGTCCTGGCGGTTGAGCCAAAAGCCAAGGAATCTTGGTGCTTCAACCTGTGAGGATTGAGCCCCGCCTTCAGCAGGGAGAATGGTGAGTGCTGGCTCGAAGCAGCATCGTGGCCCCAGCCGGTCCAGGGTCTCTTCCTTCAGCTTGCCCAGGGTCCTCGGGCCAAAGTGAGGCCCTGCAGCTTCCAGGCCGGACAAACAGCTCAGCATTTTAGAAACTGGTTCGCCTGCCTCTCGGGTCTCCTGGAATGCCACAGTTCTGCTCTTTAGAGGAGAAATCATGTGAAGTATTCCGAGAAAGGGAAACACATCTTCGTGATTTCCCACACAGGGTTAAGCACTAATGGGGATTCAAAAGGTTTCTGTTGGAGCCTGTAGAATAGCACTAAGTCTCTGAGCCCCGTCTCAAGGTGAACTTTTAACTCTCAAAAAGATCCCTGAAAGCTCTTTTTCCCTCCCCGTCTCAACTGCCAAATTGACTCCCCAAGTCTGCCCTCCATGTAAAAACACCGTAAAACCTTATACAATCAAGAAGGTATTCAAGGCTCATAATAAATAATTGCCCTGTGACCGGTGGATTGGAGCCCCCGAGCACCCTCAATGGGCCTTTTTCTTTAACAGAACAAATAAAAGGAACAGATGCTGGGCTTTCATGCCAAGGCCGCAGAGGCCTCGCACAGGGCCTTGGGGGGTCACAGGAGAAGCATCTCTTCTTGACCAACACACAAGGGGACAGAGCCTCAGCACACAGAATGCTGCTCTGGGCACCAAACACCTTTGCTAAAGGCATCATTTTCTTCCTGGGCGTTCCTGGTCTGTCTTCACTGCTGAATGCAGGGAAGGAGCATATCCACAAGGAAGCCCTGTGAATGGCTGCAGGATCTCTCAATAATCCATGTGGAATTCAGCCTCATCTCTGCCCCAGTGCCACTTCCTCTGGCTGGCAGTGCCACCTTTCATAGCTTATTTCTATCCCATTTCTTCCCATTCCTTTCCCCCTGCTCCTATGTCTCACCCTCTTTAGACTATAAATTCTTTAGGGGCAAGACCTATGCCTGATCACACTAGGCATGGTTGGTATAGCACCTGGATATAGTAGGCACCCAGCAAAGATTTGTCAAACAAGTACATATGAGAAACACATGCCTGTTAAAAAATAGGAAACTAGAGGGCACCCTCCAGACACCTGTGTTTCTTTTAAAGATCAACCCCAGTGCTTGGCAGCTTTTGATGTCTCTGCTTTAATTCTCTGGGTATTGGATGATATTTGGGGCCATGCCGGGGTCTTCAGTGTGGAGTCTCATGAGACGAGGTCCACAGCATTTCTGCCTCTGTTGTTAACAGCACGTGCTGGTTATGAGGGACATCTATGGGCTTGACCTACCCAGCACACACTCCCTTTCTGCTCAGAGCACCTGAGTTTTTCTCTTTGGGATGACTCCTTGACCCCCTGACATGTGGGTATGGAGGCATCTTACCTCTGGCCTTCTCTCCTCCAGGGATCTATATCCTCTGGCTAATGGCAGAGGGCAGAATGGATGACCTTCAGTGGAAATGGAGGTCTCTGCATGCTCCATGCTAGAGAGGGCCCTGCCCCTACTCTAGCAGATCTGGTGCACCAGTGCTTCCCTCTCTTCTGACTAAAATCCAGCACCGTCCAATAAGTACCCTTTTATAATATAATTTACTGATAATAGTTTCTGTTGCTTACAACCCAAACACTAAATGAAATTTCCTCCACCTGTACACTGTGGACATTTTGAACTGGACTGGATGGGTTCTTGCTGTGGGCATCTCTTTGGCAGGCAGACTGTCAGGTAGCCAGTGAATGGGGCATCATCCTGATGCCCTGATGAGCCTGTACCTCTACACCAGCTTTCCCCATCTCAGCACTATTTTAGACTAGATCATTCTTTGTGGGGGTGGTGGTGGGGGCGTCCTGTGCATAGTACAATGTTTATCAGCCTCCCTGGTTTATACCCATGGGATGCTAGTTGTGACAAATATTACAGCAAAGTCAACCCTTGCAGGGAAAACCACTGTCATGAAATGATTTAGTGTATTGAACAGATTGGTGGTGGGTCCATGAGGCACTAAGGCCAAGGTCACAGGGTCGGGATTCATCTCACCCTGGCCTTCGTCCATCTTTCCCTGAACTCTCCAAGCAGCTTCTGGCTCCTTCTTCCTTCCAGGTTCAAACCACAGAACCAGTGTGAACTAGCTTGAAGAAATTCAAAGAGATCTGCACAAAGATGATGTTGGAAGATCCGTTACCACTTCACAGAGGGCCTTTACTTATCAGAGAAGTTAAAACCTGCTTCTTGGCCAGCTGGGTGAACTTGATGCTAACTAAAGAGCGCTAATAAATACCCAGACCTGTGGAGTCTGTCTGAAGGATCAACATTTCACTTATCTTATTGGGTGGCATTCTACAGACAACAGAGAAATTGTTCTTGTGGAGACAAACTTGTCATTCTTCCATCAAGTGCTCTTTCTGTTCTAATGACTAGCATGGCAGGAGTGGGAGGTGAAACAAGGTGAAATTATAAACCTCAGAGATAGGAAGATTCAGAAGCTGCCCCTTCAGACAAAGCCAACTCTTTCTCACACTTCAAATTGAAGCCTCGTTGTGCTTTGATAGGATGCCTGCTAATGTTTTGTTCTCCTTCTTGGGTCAGTTTTGCTTTCCTTGGTGTTCCCTGAGACCACATAGGCCACACCATCCTGGACAACCCGGCTTGTTCAGTTTCAGATAGGAAAGTTTCAAATCCACACCTTGACCTCAGGGCTTGTCCAGTGCTGAGTAAGAGCTCAGGCTGAAGGGGGCACCGTAACCAATGTGGGTCAGGAGTCAGGAGTATGAAGACAGGGTCCCAGTCCTATAACCAACAAGTGAAGTTTGAGGATCCCTTTTCTTCTCCTTGGCTCTCAGTTTCCTCATTTGCAGGCTGGTGTTGGAATGGTCAGTCTCATAAATAAATCTTGCAGCTTATTTCAGTTTCTCTTTGTTAATCTGAAGCCCGGAACATGCTCTTTGTCACACTTACGTAGGTAAGTCATTGCATAAAATGCATAAAGGCTCTTAGGCCCTCAGTCCATGAGGCCCAGGGTAAGGACCAGGTGGTCCTTAAAAGCAGTCCCTTTCTTGATCCTACTTCATAGTAGCCCATCAGTTTAGTTTCATGTTAGGAAATGATTTCCATACACAGTTGGTAGGGAGTCCTAGCTCCTTCTCTCATCAGCTCTGGTTCTAAGCAAGCTTTATAACATTTCTAAACCCCATTTTCTAAGGTGTGAGGTAACATCCACCTGCAGTTAGTTCTAAGCACTAAGTTACATATTATAGGGGGCCATCCTGAAAATGCTTGTTTGACTTGTTTTCCTACCTTTTTCCTCTGCTTCCCTTTACCCCCGTTGGTATTAAGTTTCACTTAAAACAGAGGCAAAAAGCAGTTAGTACATCAGATTATTTGAGTATATAGGCAGGGCCTGGAAAAGAACACCAGACCAAAGTATAATACTAATAGATATTTATTTTGCAAGAAGTAACTCTCACATGCTGTGTGGCTTTGGTGAATTGACCTAGCCTCTCGGGGTACCCCTATCTATAAACTGGGATGATAACACCTCCCTAACAACCACCCAATCAGAGAATTCCTCCTGGGTGTCAGGCACTGTACTGGGCACTTTGCATATAGCATATCACAAGGGCAGGTTCATTGTGTTCGTAAACAATAGAACATGAGGTAGACATTTCATTTTCACCATTATCAGAGGTTTTTAAGAACTTATTATCCATTATGAAAACAGGCGGGGCTTTTACTACCAGAAGTTCAAGCAAATATTGACAAGTGGCACTGAGTCAAGGACCATATCAAAAACAAAATGTCTGTGCCAGTTGTAAGCTCCTTGCCTGGCTCCTTGATGAGACACACAAGGACAGAAGGAAAGCAATTTCTTTTCCCGTGTGTTTCATATAACACACCTCTGTCTCTCTTCAGAAAAGTTGCGATTTACCCATTTCTCATTTAGCACTCGATTTATTGGACACTGCAACACAACAGCCAAAGTGCTGGATGAAATGGTAAATCTAGTAATAAAATATCTAAATGATTTATAAATACGGTTTAGGGAGGATTTGGCAGGTAAGGCTGCACATGGCTGGTCTAACAAAATCCCAATGCTTCAGAAACTCTCCCCCAGACACCTACATCCAACACGCAGACCTTTTTGTCTTTATTGAGCTGAGCTGCCAACTCCAACATGTGCAAATACAGATTTAACAGGCGAACGTGCAGCCAAGCCTAGGACTGTAAGGACTGTAAGTGTTTGAAAAGGCAGATATGTTTGATGAGCAAATAATGCCTGATCAATAAAGACTTGTCGAAATGAAATGAACGAAGGAAAGCAGCTGTTTGCTGAACATCTAGCCTGGGGTAGATAGCATGTGGACTGAACCAGGGAAACAAAGTACAGGGGCATGGAGGGGGTCATGCATGGGTAGTGTGTTTTAGAAAGATAATGCTGCTGTTCTTGGTCCACATGGCCACCTGGACTGAGGCAGTCTATACTCAAAGATGGCCCTCCGTGGAGACACAGGATATCTTACACCAAGAAAAGAAAGATAACTCGTATACCAGGAAAAGAAAAGAACTCATTAGAAAGCTAAAGTGGGCTTTGTAAAACTAACATTTTAATTCACAACACTCAAAGGTGAAAACCTCCCAAGTGTCCCTCCATGAATGAATAACCAAATAATGAACTATTCATATGCTGGAATATTACTCAGTTGTAAAAAGGATGAAAATGTGATACATGTCATATTATGGATGTGCCCTGGAAAACTTAAGCTAAGTGAAATAAACCAGTCACAAAGAACATGTAGTATATCATTCTTATATATAAGGTACTTAGACATAGTACTTAGAATGTCCAATTTGTAGAAACAAAGTAGAATGGTGGTTTTCAAGGGCTGGGAGTCAGTGTTTCATGGGGACAGAGACTCAGTTGGAGAAGATAAAAAAGTTCTGGAGATAGATGGTTGTGATGTTTTAACAATAATGTGAAGCTATTGGATGCCATTGAATTAATTGCACATTTTAATATGGCCAAAATGGTACATTTTATGTTATATATGTTCTACCACAAAGAAACAAATTAACATATTTTTACATTTGTCCCATTTGACTTAGACTGTAGTTTCCAGGGTGTGATGCTTCACCTTTAAGTGGTCACTTGAAGTCAAGATTGGATCTTGTTTATCTGTGAATTCCCCACTGCATCTAATAGAGTGGCTCTCAAAATGTTGGTTGGGGACTGCCGGGGTCTGCCAGTCTCTCTCAGGATGGCCACAAGGTCATACTCTTTTGATGATATTACTAAGCCATGATTTGCCATTTGTTTGGGTGCTACTGAGATCTGCCATGGCGGTGCAAAAGCAATAGTGTGTAAAATCACGGGTGCCCGTATGTTCATTGCGGCACTGTTCACAATAGCAAAGGTATGGAAGCAACCCAGATGTCCAAAAATAGATGACTGGATCGAGAAGATGTGGTACATATACACAAGGGAATACTATTCAGCATTCAAAGAAGATAAACACATGCAATTTGCAGCGACATGGATGGAATAAGAGGGGATCATACTCAGCGAAACAAGCCAGAAAGAAAGAGAAAAATATCGAATGGTTTCACTTATAACAGGACTATAGGGAAACCAAATAGGAGGGACACTTGGGGGGATGGGGGGAAGGATAAGGGCACAAAATGGAGTAGAAAAGAACACAAGGGACCACGGAGATGGATCACGGGTGAATTGGTGGTGGGTTACCCCAGGGGAATACAAAATGTAAAAGATATAAATAACAATAAAAATACATACTAGAAAAAAATATTCACAAAGGATATAAAAAAAAAAATCACGGGTGCCATAGCTCAAATCAAAGCTTTGGCAAATGGGGCTAGCTATCAATTAATTCTGATGCACTCACAATTTGAAAAAATTGTACTTAAGAATGTCCTTGATGAAGCAGTACAAATTACTAATTAATTAAAGCTCAACCCTTGAACACACATATTTTTAAATATTTTGTGTGACAAATGGGCAGTCTTTAAAAGGTGCTTCCCCCACACTGAAGTCCTGTGGCTGTTTCAAGGAAAATCACTGGCGTGACTGTTTAACCTTCAGCCTGAAGTAGCCACTCTTTTTCATGGAACATCATTTTTACTTGAAATCATCGCTGATAGACAGACAAACATTATTCAGATGGGGTTCTTTGGCAGACATTTTCTCAAAAATGAATGAAGCAAGCCAATCACTTCAAGGAAAACAACTGATGGTATTGTTGCCAAAGCTAAAATTCAAGCTTTCAAAAGAAACTTAGGATTTTAGACAGCTTGTATTCTCCACCGTGAGCTTCAAGAATTTTCAGATGAGAGCAGTAAAGATATAAATTGCAGTTTGGGGATATAGGATTCGATGGTCAACATCTCCAAAGATTTGTATGACTCAGTGAACCAATATTTTCCAAATGACCAATGCATCATGCTCTAAAATCACGCACAGGGAAAAGATCCATTTAAAGTACAAGACGGACGAAAGGATTTTAACATAGCCAGGTAATGGTTATTCACTACTATGGCTTCAAATTCTACATCTACACTTTAAAAAACTCCTACTTGTTGAATTTTGGTATACTATCAAAGAATACCCACAACTATCTGAGAAGCAATGATCTTCTTGTTTTCAACTACAAATCTAAACGAGGCAGGATTTTCACCATATACCTCACCCAAAATAACGCATTGTGACAGACTGACTACAGAAGCACATATGAGAATCCCGCTGTCTGCCATTAAGCCAGCCATTAATGATATTTGCAAAGATGTCAATGCAATCCTCTCACTGTTTTTCTGCTTTGAAACTAGTTATTTTTAGTGGAAAATATTTATGTCAACACACAGTAGGTTTTTCCATGTTTTTCTATTGTTAAATGCTTTATTAAATAAGTATTATATTTAATTAACTAATTTCTCAGTCCTAATTTTCATATCAATTGATAGACCTACATGAGCAAGGAATCTGAGCTCCTCAGAAATTTTTAGGAATGAAACTGGATTTTGAGATCTGAAAATTTTAATTCTTTAATCTAATACAAAATCTTTAATTCACATCTTCATATGTAAATGAAAGAATGAATAAACAAATATACAAATGAATAAATGATGATGCTGTTGGCAAAAAAAAAAATGTTCATAAATAGTGAAAAGGAAAGAGGTGTGTTGATGTGGAAAATTTCCAAAGGGACACCCAAGAAAAGAGAGCTAGTGTTTGGGAATTTCACAGATAGATAAAATTTTCAAAGTATTTTGGGAATCCACATAGAGTGGTCAGTTTTTTATTTGGTCAAGTAGGGACATTGGAAAAAATAATCCGAAGTCTACCATCACCATAATTTTGTAAAAACCAAGTTTTTTTTTTTTTAAAAAAAAGGAAAGATACAACCTTGGTATAAAGGGCAATGTCTATGTTGAGTGAATTTAACTCTTTTGAAAGCTCGCCTTCTGGTCCTTGTTTTCCTGATTTGCAATGGTCCAGTGGATACTTTGCCCTATACCACACTTTGCAACCATCAACCAATAGGCAAGCTTTCTTTGTAAAGGACCAGAGAGTAAAGATTTTAGGTTTTGCAGGCCATATGGTCTCTGCTGCAACTACTCAGCTCTGCCATTGTAGCATGAAAGCAGCCAGAGCCAGTCTATACGCAAGTGAGCATGGTGATGTGCCAATGATAGTGTTTACAAAAACACAAGGGGGACAAATCTAAATACAGCTCCCCTGATTTGGAAAGCTAGGTCAAAGCACTTAGGAAACTAGGGATAGGATATTCAGGCCTGTCCACCATGAACTCTAGAATTACCGAAAAGAATAGCGTTACCATTTCACTGACAAATAGATCAGGAAAATCCACTTGAAATGCTGCTGGCCTGAAGGGGGTTATTGAACGTGTCCTTTCAGACATCTGAGAAATCTGGGAGTTGATGAAGTTATCACACCTCCCCTGGGAAGGCAATATTGAAGCACAGTGTCCACAGCCCACCGCACTGGCATTCAGGGACAGCGGCAAGATAAAAAGAAAAGATGGAAGACAGCAGGTGAGAAGGCTGGTCCACGGTGACACTGCAGGTAAGTGATAGACTAGCACCCAGAAGTTTCCACTGCATGGCACCAAAGTCCCTGTAAGAACATTTCCATTTTGTACCACACACTTATGTTGGACATAAACAGAATCTCAAGTAGATTTAAAGATAAATCTATGTGGCCCAATTTGCAGAAAACCTTAAATTCATGACTTTCTTTGAGAACAAAAAGATGCATTTTTAGAAAGGGAACCTCCATGGCCATTCTTTTCCTTCCAGGATGTCAAGATTTGCCAGGCAGTCCTCTGCCAACTAAGGGCTGCCCCCAGCTGCTGATCTGCCTGTCAGATTAGGGGCACACACATATGGTGGCAAAGGCAGGGGAGAAGGAGTCACACCATTTCTGACATGTGAGCTCCATCACTGTGAGCATATGGCCCGGAAGTCTCTCCAGGAATTTCACGGGACATTTCATGCAAGTTGAGACCCAGGCACTGGATCCAGACAGAGAACCTGCAGAAAATATTTGCCTTTGAAATATTTACAGCAAAGGTGACAGAGAAGAGTTAATATCTGTAACATAAGGAGCTCATTCAAATCATTTAAGAAAAAAGGTGAAAGCCCCTTAAGAAAATCAGAAAATGATATGAACCAATAATTCATTCAAGAACCACAAATGGCCACTACACTAAACATGAAATTTATCTTTCTGTTAATAAACAAATGCAAATTATGATATGACACATTTTTACTTATGCTTTAAAAGAATAATAATTAATGCTGGTGTGACTGCAGTGAGAGGGACAGTCTTTGCATATTGCTGGTGGGCATATAAACAGGTACACACCAGCTGGAAATCAATCTGGTAGAACACATGGAGAATTTATTCATGATCTTTAACTCAGTAATCCCAGTTCTCTGAATATAAGGAATAAATGAATACCATCACCTCCTTCTATCAGAGCATCTACTCTATTAGTAGAATCCATGCTGCTAGTAGTTTTCTGACAGTTTCACATTAATTGTGAATTGCGGATTAAAGTTTCAATGTCTCCTTTTTACCCCCCAAAAAATGATGCTGCAAACTCATATACCCTCCTTCCTATGAATGTAAAGATTTAGGGGATTTCTGAGTGAAACTCAACATTTATTTTTTAGTCAGTCCATCCTTTGGATCCTACACCTTGATTCAAAACAGCCTCAACCTCTCCCTGTTTAGTGTCACCTACAAATGACATCAGTCAGTCTGCCTCCAGTGCCAGGATTCATGTTCCCAGGAGGCAAAGTAATAGGACACAGCTGAAGATGCAGCCCAGTAGCAAGCCACTAGACACCTCTCTGTTGTTGTTATCTCATTTAACAGCAATCGCAGTTGTTCAATCCGTTACTGATCTGATTTATTTAACTAGGATTTAAACACATTCCTCTGTCTTTTCTACCCAGCAATTGTGAAAGGTAATGTCAAATGCCTTGCAGAATCCAACAGGGCAATTATAAAGAGGAGAGAAAATTCCCCAACTGCCTGGCACTGCAACACTGGCTTTCCTAGGTTCCACCTGCCCAGAACCCCACTTACTATCTCCTTAACTAGTACTTATTGGCTCTTCCCACCAGGACTTTGCTCACAGCTCCCTTTGACCTAATTTTAAGCACATGCTAGCTAACACTGGCTGTAAGGTGAGAGGTAAGGGTCTCGGAATTGGTGTTGAGAGTCAGGGGCTAAAGACCTCATCTTACCACTTATTACCTGCATAACCTTGGACAGGTCACTTAACCTTTCTGATCCTGAAATTTCTCCCCCATAAAATGGGCATAATGCACCCTGTACCCTTACCCCCAATGGTGTTTGTAAAAGTTCAATGAGATGGGGATGGCAACATGCCTTGTAAACCAAAGGTCTTCACTAATACAAGCTAATGTGTTAGTGTTGCCACTGTTATCAAGCAATGGGCTTGCTGCCTAGAGTACACAGAAGCCAATTACTATCACACCAGGTTTTGAGGAAAGAAAAGGATTTATTGAAAGTCTACTGGCAAGGAGACAGGAGAACACTCAAAATCTACCTCCTTGTCCAACAAAGAGATAGATTTATACTGATTTAGGGAAGTGAGGTTGAGAATAAAGGAGTTAAATTTTATTGGTTAAAATAAGGACAAAGAAATGTGGACTTGGTGAAGTTCATTGGACAGTAAGTACATCAAGAAGTATGCAGAGACTTTTCATCAGAAAAGTGGAGTTATGAATTTCTTTTTATGGACCCTTCCTTATCTGTAAGTAGCTCCCCTCCCCCTTTAGCTCTGCATTTGCAGCCTCCCAGTTCTGGCTTATCTGGACTTAGCTCAAGGTTAGTCATTTCTGTTGTATTATTTGCAGAGAAGCACTCAGGTAACTCCTGCGTCTATGAATACAAGCCTTAAAGGTAAATTCATGTCTGTGTGTGCTCTAGAGTCTAAAAGCAATTTAACCATTTAATCTGGGTTTCACCACTACCACTACTACTAATAAATTGTATTCTTCCTATTAGGTGTAGAGAAAAGGCAAACTCTTTCTAGCATGTTCACTTAACATATACAGGATAAAAGTATGTAGACCAATACGAGTAGCCTATAGACTTCTTTGCACATGTCATTTAAAAAGGGGATTTTACATCAGAGAAATTATGGGGCAAAGATTTTTAGAATCCTTGAATGTGGACCCCATTCCTGTAGATAACTGATCCCACAGGGGTAAGGGACACATCAGTGATCCTACCACACTGAGTGGAAGATGGGATCCTGGTTTGCTTACAGTATCCCAAACTTCTCTCCCTTTCAAGTCTCATTTGAGGGAGCTCAAGTCAGTTCTGGAAGATAAAACTAGGAGTTACAAGAATGTTGATTTATACATACATGTTTGTATGTATAAATATGCATACAAATGTATATGTATATATAATGTGTATCTATACATAAGTGAAAGCTAATTTGTTAGTATTGCCACTAACAAATAAGATCCAAGAAAATGAAACCATCTTTAAAATTTTACTCTGTGGGTTATCAATAGTCACCTAAGTGACTTGTCATAAGAGGTTGCCTTTTGGAGTGGCAGCAAGACAAGAAGTCTCTGTTGTGCCTTCATTTCCAGGCAAACTGCCCCCATTCAAATCTGTGGCCCTTGAGTACACAGTCCTTTTCCACATAGTAGGGACCTTCAACTACTGTCCTCAGGTGACCTGAAGAGCTTAGAACAATGCCTGGCTCACCATGGCACTCCATAATCCTGTGGCTTAGTGAATAAATGAACATGTCCCAGGAGGTAAACTGACATTTTCAAGAACACAGTACACCAGGTGGTAAGAGTGGGGATGAAACCACTTTCCCTTCCCTCTTGTCACCTGTGTTTTCTTCTAGAATCACAGGATATTCATTTTAAACAGGCCAGCACAAAACACATTTCCCTAACAGCATTTGAAGTTCTTGCTTTTCCACAGGTACTTTTCTTGGCAGCCACATTCAACATTTCCAGTCACTCATCATTCAACAAAGAGTTGAGGAGTATTTATTACACAAAGCAGAGAGGTAAGTAATACCACATCTCTGACCTCCAAATCCCTTTCCACCTCCAACATCCTCAGGCTCTGAAAAGGAAATCCCACTGGGGTTGGCAACTTGTCCATAGCTCTACCCACGCACAACAAGGGACTCCCAGCAGCCAGTGATTGTTCTGTCCCTTCCCCATCTCCAATATTCTGGAAGAATATTTTGACCTAGAAGCTCCACCTGTCCTAAAAATGCCAAGTCACACAAAGGCATGCAGGTGAAGCTCTGTCAGGGCTATCAGAGTTTCCAAGAGGGGGCGGGGGGGAACTGCGGGTCAGGGTGGTCACACGATTTTCAAGACTCAGCCCAGGCACATGGGGTCCCCCATGACTTGAAGGTGTCAGCATAGATCTTTTGAATTCCTCACAGCAACTCATCTTAAACCACAGTCACTTCCTCTCTGTGTCTGAGTGGGAAGGCAGGTTAGTTCTCAGCATCCTTCAAACAGGAAGAACTTCAGCAAGCTTCCTTGTCTTAAACAGAAGGAAACCCATGCCCAGTGAGATTAGACAACATACCATGAGTCACAGTTGGAGCAGCAGAAATTACAAGAATTTGGACCATTGGTCCAATGCTGATCAAATGCCACCTGGACACAAAAAAATTCCCAGTTTCAGAGTTCATCTGCTAGAGGTCACTCCAAGTTATATAAGTAACTTCTCTTACTTGTTTGTGTTTGAGAAGTTGTGTTCTTCAGTATAGAGAGAATTAAGTCCATTGGGGGATAGCCTTAGGATGGAATATTATATAGCCAGTAAAAATCATATCTTAGAGAACATTTCAAGGCATGCAGCAATATTTATGATGTAATGTCAAATGAAAGTAGCAGGAGACCAACTTACATGAGCATAATGGACTCTAATATTGTACTCTATACTGTATTTTCACTTTAATGGCAGTGATTTTAAGAAGCCCCACTGACAATAATATTTTTTTTAAAAAAAGGAAATGCTAAATCAATTGTAAGAAGCATACTGTTTTCAGAAACATTAAAGATGAAAAATGTGCATCCAAGAAGAAAGCAAATGTGACATAAATTTATCACACAAATTTTTGCCTCCATGTGTGCGTACTGCCCTCATGAAAGACTGGCAAGAAGTACATTAAACATTAATAGTGATTATCTCTAAATGGAGATTTTAATTTTTATTTTACCTAACCTCAGTATTTTTTGAACTTTGTTTCTAATGTATTTATGCTAATTTTGTAGTAAGAAAAAAAACTTTGCAGGTAGAACATAAAAAGAAGATGTAAGAAAAAATGTGTATGACTTTCAGAACAATTTTCAATCCTTTTGCATAATCCTCATCCAAGGATTGCAATTTCCACGCCCCAATCTTTGTTTTGAGCCTTTCTTTATTTTGTTATGTTTCACCACTCTGGTTTCCAAGCACAGTCAAAGATTCCATCTTCCATGAACCATTAGAAGGCTCCCAATGTGCTTTTCCACTCCACTGGCATGGAGTGATTTTCAACTAATGTCTCCTAGGGAAGTCAGGTACAATTTCCTGCTCAGGAGACACGGGCATGTTTAAGATCCTGCCCTATGCTGCAAGCAGAGGCCTTTGTACCCCAGGGAAACAGTGGCTAGACTCCAGTCCTAAGAAATTCCTTGCTTTCCTTGAAGAAAATGATAGGCTTTGGGTTTTTGCTCTAAAAATCATGAATACCACCTTGACTGTATTTGATTTCCCTTTTTCCCAACATACGAAACCCAAAGTCAAATCTGAAACTCAACTCTGATAACTTTGTTTGCCCCTGGGTAGAACTGTTTGTGCACTTTTCTTCCATTGGTTCTGATTCTTGATAAAATACCTGATTTTATTTTGTTTGGTTGTGTTTGTAAGAAACTACAAGTCATTGGTTTAAAAGGCATTTGCCAGATATTTAAATACCATATTCTTAGTGAAATCTTTTTCTGACCTTCCATTTCACTTCCTCCTTCCCCACCCCCATTGTATCCAATCTACAAATAAGTCTGATCAGTCATGTTTCTAAACTATGCCCCCACCTCTACTCTCCCCCAACTCCACGCCTCCCTCCTGACCTAAAGCACTGGGCAATGACAGCAGCCTCCTCACTGGCCTTTCTGCACATTTTCCTGGCGCTCTTGTGTTCCCTTTACCCCCACAAAGAGTACTTTGGAGCACCCAGAAAAGGCCAAACTAACCATCATCTCCATCCCATCACCCCACTTTACTTATGATGCCTGAAATAGCCTTCATCTGTGTCTTTACTTTTTTCTCTCTCTCTTCATTGTTATCCCCAAAGTAAATATACCATCTTGTTTCCTGCTGCATCTGCTATCCCCATGACTGCCTGGCATACTGTGAGTCCTCAATCTTTGTTGGAAAGTGAAAGCCTGTTGAAAAAAATCCAACATCCAACTAGCCACTGGTACTTGTGTAGGGCCCTAATTCTCTCATGCCTGTATTTTCATTTCCAAACAGAACAAATCACAGTTTTGCTACCCACTTCATCTCTCATTGTGGGGCTCAGCTGACCTGTGCAGTGAGGGTGCCACGATCCTGGGGAGAGAAGGAGACTGCAGTGATGATAAGGACCTACCCGGGAAAGTCATCAGCAGGACCAGGGTCACTGCTGAAAGGTCCAGAATGTCCTGTGGCTCCACAATTTGTCCCAAGGTTTATTCTCCTTCCCTTTGGGTTACTTCATTTGCCAGACATTCAAATACCATATTAAAATTACTCACCCTGAAGGAGCAAAGTTTCTCAAAGAAACTTTATATACTCTAAGAAACTAATGTTCTATAAAGCAATAAGAAACCAGCTCTTCTTTTTCTCTGGCTGTGTCATCTGTGCAAATCAGACTTATGGGTCCAATGAGACCAATGCTCTTGCCCTCAGATTTCCTTCATGCTAAGCAGTCTTGGTGGCTCCCCAGCCTTCAAGAATTCCTCCCTTCTCTTCACTGCCTTACCCCCAGGAAGTTTTCTTTAGCACCAGAAGGACATTTTAGGGGGCTTAAGGGGTACCCACCACCCTGTTCAGAAGAGATTTCACCCTGTTATTCTAAGCACTAGTGATGATCCTTAATTCCTCTTTATATCACCTTCCCCTGGGGCCCATCAGTGCAAATCAAGGCCAAGGAATAGCCCCAGGTAGCCTGTGGTTTTGCAAGATTAATATACAAATCACTCTGGTCTCCCCACACAAGTTACTGGATAAGCTGGGAGACTGCTGGGGCAGTGACCAGCCTGCAAGTGGGGGGTACAAAAAATCTTCCAAGCTTTGGGCCCAGGAATATCAGCACTTTGAGAAGAGCCAGGGCAGCTGATTAAAGAAAAGCCTAACAATTGTCCCAAAAGAGTGTGGAGGAAGTGGAGTTGGACTAAGGACACCTCGTCTTTGTGTCTTTGAGGTTTGGAGAATTTGGATCTCAGAGAATTTGGCATAAGAATCCCAGGGAGTCTCAGTACCCCTTGGACCCCACTCCCAACCTTTCATCCCCAATCATTGCTAAAACTCCTAGGAATCAGCCTAGATTGGAGAACCTCAAAAAATTTGGAGGAGGCTACACATACTTTGCTCCCATTTTAAAGCTAAAGAAAAAGCATATAAGACCAGCCCGAATCCTTGGGCTTCAAGATGCTGCATTCCACGGCTGCACTGAATCTGGGTATAGGATTTCCATTTCCCTCCCTCTTCCTGCAGGGCCCAGCTGAAATCTATGTCATACACATGTATGAAATATTTAAGCCTCTCCCGAGGAGCCTCGTGTCACTTCTAAATCAATTTATTCTAATCTAATCTTCATCTGCCATGGTTTTCTGGGCCACTGCCATCAAGGAAACCTCTTGGAAGGTGAGAGAGACTGAAAACACAGAACATTTGTTTTTAATGGTTCCTCCACAGCCGGCAATTTCCAATATGGCAAAGTCCGCATAAACCATGAAATATGACTGGTCTTTGGAAAAGACCCCCGATGCACTATGAGATCCATGCAGATGCGTGCTCGCTCACCAAACTGTGAGTATAAACTTGTCAGGAGCCCCTTAAAACTGTTACAAGCGCCTAGGCAAAGTCAGGAAGGCAAACGTGCCTGGCCAACAGCAGAGAAGGGTGGGAAAATCCTGGCAGGGACACAAGGCGCAGCCAGTCACCGTGTTCTTAAGTGGACTTTCAGAGCTTCAGCCCAGAAGGGCACAGTTTTCTGCAGCTCTGCCTGGGTACACTAGTCTTCACTTTTTCCCAACTCGTTTTAATTTGGAGAGAATGGTCCAAAATGCAGAAATTGGCCTTGCCTTGTTTTTCTGATGGGTTCAGCTGTGAAACTCTAGAAGCAAGAGGTTGGACCCAGACCCCAGAAAACCCCCTGAGGGTGGCAGAGCCTGGAGTGAGAAGTGCCAAGGAAGGCACCTGTGGAAGCCTCTCCCGCAGGACCTGGAACCCTCTGACCTCTGTCGGAAGGTCTCCCAACACACTGAACTGTCGGCTTCCTGCCTCTTCCTCGATCATTCCCACCAGACCGCCATCACCAGGGTGGGAAAGACTTTCACAGCTCTGTCTGGGAACCTTCACTTCAAACCTGAGAGCCTGACAGAAAGAAGCTGGGGCTCGTGAGCGTGACTTCCCACCCTGGGTCAGTCTGCCCGTGAGCACGAGGGCTTCCCCTGCAGTTTTACCACCTCGAATTCATCCCCTGGGGCGGGGGTGGGAACCAAGCTGGGTGCATGGCTGTGTGGCTGTGTCCCTGACATCGCCACTGCAGGCTCAGGGCCATCACAAACTGTCATGAGCCTGATGCCTCCTCTCTCCGATTCAGGATTTTAACATTTGAGAACAGAGGCGTCAACAAAATGGGGTGGGGCAGAATGAAGCTCAGATCTCCCCTCTGGCAGACATCTCATTTCTCTGTGCCTCAGTGTGCCTCTCTAGAAAATGGATAAGATAGCAATCTCTCCATGAGAAGTAAATGCAGTTTTTCATGTAGAACATTCTTTACATGGTCTGGCAAAAGGAAGCCCCCATATGAGGTAGCTGTTGTGGGCACCTCTTTGTGGTATTAGGTCTGGTTCTCTTCTCCTTAACAGGAGAGGAGGACCTTCCTGCCCCTTGAGGTCAGGGACTGTTGGCCGGTTGGCAGTGAGCAGACACGACCCTGCGGAAGGCCTGTGGGAACAGGCATGTTTTACCAGTCTCTCCCCTTCGTTGGCAAGCCCCAAGTCACCTGCTGTGATGGCAGCATCTGAGTGGCTTATGAACCAGATGATGAGCCTTCACCAGCCTGGGTCTCAGAGAGAGTGTGTGGAACAGAGCCTTCCACCATTCCCTGCAGGACCTGACATGTGAGTCACCCCCGAGACTGGTTACGCCAATAAAACTCTGCGTCCTGACAAATACACCATCCAACTCACCCCACCCCCAAATCAGTACCAGACCTGTGGTCTTTGTTCTACATTTTGCACATGGACTTTGGGATTTGGGGAGCCCTGCATCTCCCCTCTCCCACTTCTCCTGACGGTGGGCTGCATTCCTTGGCTGCAGCTGTGACTTCCCAATCTTGCTAGCACACGTGGCTGAGGACTGAGACATGGCTCGAGCAGGGCAGAAGCAGCAGAAGCCAAGGAGGGAGAGAGCTGTCTGGGGCTCCAGATGGATCTGCCCTCCAGAGCCAGAGTTCCACTGTGACTCCAAGCCCAGGGCAGCAGTGGTGCCCAGCACAGGCTGACTACAGCTGCACCCCCCACCCACTCTCTGCTCCACAGTCCTAAACTCCTTTCCAAGGAAATGCAGAGAAAGGTCACACTAACATCTTGTTTCCTCTGAATTAGCCAGATTTTCACTTTCTGATGGAATCTGGAAGCTTAAACTGACAGAATTTTCCATAAGGCTGTGAGTAATCAGAGATGGAGGGAGCATCCACACCAACTCCATCATGCAGAATGGGAGGCTGGGGACTAAAGAAAGAACGAGACTTAACCTGTCACCATGAGGCAGTGACAGCCATGAGAGAATCCTGCTGTCATCTGAGACACCAAGCACAAATGTCATCAAATTTGCTCCTTCTAGAAGCTGAGTTCTGCTTGACCATAGCTAAGACATCTGGTCAAGAAGAGAAACTTTACCAACTGGGAATGTGATGTCCATTCTCAGAGACCACAGGCTCCTTGCCAAAGGAAGAACCCAGAGAGGCTTCCTCATGGCAGGACATATGCTCACCCCACGCCCATAAGTTAGGTCTTCAGACCCACCGCCACCAGCATCTATCCATCCCCACCACACTCGAGCTCCAGTTAGAAACAACCCAAGGACCAAAGACTCTAAGGTGGGAAGGAACCCTGAAGGCTGCGAACAGATGACTATCAGGGGTCACCTTCCCGCAGCCCTCTCTCCAAAGGCTCATCTGGGCCTGGCTGGTGCCCTGCTGTGACGGGCTGCACATTAGCTGCATCTTGGACAGCATCTGGATGGGCCATACCTTTCGCCCAGATCTGCCCTGTGGGGTCATGCGGGCTTTCTTTATCCCACTGCAGCCCTTCTAACATGGGGCACCCCTGTGAAACTTCCCCTCTCTAGTATGAACATCCAAGACCATCATCTGCCCCTCACAGAACTTAGTGTCCACCCCGTACCTCCCTGCTCCTCTAATTGTGCTCCAGCAGCATGGGCATCCCCAGAAATGCAAAGGACCAGGCCCACCCCGCCCTACTGAGCTGGAATCTGCATTTTAACAAAATCCCCAGATGCTTTCTTGGGCACTTCCCATGTGGGTGCTCTGGCCTAGACAGAGTTGACACTGTGCAGGTATTTCTTAGAGGAAGGGACCCAGATCTCAAGTGTGCAGGACAGGACTCTCACCTCTCTCTCACCTCTCTCCCGAGGATTTTTTATAGGTGCAGCACCCTGATAACACAAAGGACTCTGGATCCACTCAGACATCAAGTTCCCTTTACAGGCCCTGCTCCCAAGTTGCATCTCCCCAACCAGGGTAGGAAGGAATTTCCATGTGCTGATTCAGGTATAAAAACTCACTTTTAGCCAAATTAAACATTGTTCTTTCAACTGTGTCCGTTCTATTTAATCCACCAATTTTTAAATCTGTCTGCATATTAGGAACCACCTGGTAGACTTTTTAGAAAAGTCTGGTGCTAAGATCCCATCACAGGAAAATTGGATACTCTGGGAAGTATTTTGAATGACCAGTTTTGTTTGTTATGCTTCCCAGGCAATTCTAAGATGTAGTCAAGGAAAAGACCCACGAGTTCAACACATCTATTAAATAGTGGGTTTTATTTTTGTTGACTTCAGGCTCTGGGGTTCATTGGTGTGGACAATTCACTTCTCACAGTGACTCTGAGCTCCTGGCAATGTATCAGTCAACCACAATATAGCTGTATAACAAGACAACCACACAATCAGAGAACGCAATGCGAGGCATGCATTGAGAGCTTGTGTGTGTAGATCGGCCAGGACAGCTCTGCTGGTCTGGGTGTTGCCTAGTGGAAGCTGTAAAGTGGCATGTGACTCTCTTCAGACCAGGGGCCTGGGCTGGCCATGCTTCTCTCTACAGAGGTAGGTAGGGTGACCAGCTTACCCTGGGTTTCCCAGGACTCTCTAGGATTTAGCGCTTAAATTGCCAGATCCCAGGACCCTCAGAATTGTGGGAAAACTGGGATGGGTGGATACCCTATCTGAGGTCAACCTGGGTAGTCTGCTCTCATGTCTCTCATCCTCCTTAGACCATGGGACAGCCAGACATGTACCAATACTGCAAAGACCCAAGGGAGCAAGTGGAAACGGGAGAGGCCAAGGTGCTCGCTGGAATGCTATCACTTTCCATCATATGTCTGCTTTGTCAGTCATGTTGGCCAGAAGTCTCTGATCCCAATTAAACTTCATCCTATTAGATTTAGCCTCACTCCAGGCTGTCACCATCTTTCTGGATCTTTATTCAGAAACAAGTTGGCCAAAACAAGTTGCAGAGCTGAGTCCAAATTTAAGGGGCATGAAAAATTATTCTTTCCATGATGAGACAATGGCAGCCATGTGGAGAGGGGTGCATAATTGGGGCTGATCATTCACCTCCCACAGGGGAGAGATTCTGGCTTCCAACTGAGGATGACCTCATTCCTTCCTAGAGAGCTCCATTCCAGGGCCTGAGACCTTCTCAACTCCAGTTCCCACCCAGCTCCTAAAGCACACTCTGCTTCAGTGCCCAGCCCCTCTATGACTTTAGCTCTCCTCCGCTCCCTCCTTCTCTCTCCTCCTCCTCCATCAAGCATCTGCAAAGGAAGGGATGATGTCTTGTCGGCTCCATCAGCCATCTTAACTAGAAATATGCTGTGCTAATAAATGCCAAGCTACCAAGCTGCCTCACTCCCACCTGGCAGGTCTCAAGGGGGCAGATTCATTAGCCAATACATTTCCCATTGCCCCCAGCTCTGCACCCTGGCCACTGGGCACTTGACTGGATCCCCCAATTCTACGGCCTCTGAGAGCCCACAGATCCCCTGCCTCAGCTTCTCCCCACTCTCAGAAGCTTCAGGCAAATATCTGCAAACCAAAATGGTGTCCATGGAAGTGCACACACAACTAACATGTCACATCAGTGACTCTGATGAGGACACTGTGGCCGGGGTAGTTCACATCATAAACCTCAAGTCCAAAACATGCCTGATCCCTGGCCCGTCCAGGCTGCTTCCTTCCTCCACCCGCCCTCCCCCCATCCCCGCCACAGAGCTCCTCCCTGAGCCTCCCATTGGTCCTCCCACCTCCACTTAGACCCATGGGGATCTTTGGTTTTGCCTCTAGAGGAATGTGGGAGATGTTCCCCCATCTCATTACATGTCAATTATTTCTGACCGGGTTTTCGGTCCCTGGGCGCTCCTTCCCCAGCCACCCAACAAGCATCTGGGCTCCAATCCCAGTTAAGCACAGTAAAGCACAAAGAATGAGTAGGCCTTCAAGGGAAAAAAATTAAAAGAACTTCATTGCTTTAAAAATTATGTAGGCTGACTCACCCCGCATCCCTAAATATCTGACTACAGGCTCCACAGAATAGGAGAAGGAGTCCTGACCTTGCAGCCTCACTCCAGGGCCCACCCACGGTGTGCCTCGAACTGCAAGCCAGGATGGACCATGAGCTCAGGGCCAGCGGGGAGCTGGGCACCTCCAAACCCAACCTACGTCCTGGCCCTGCCACTGGAGGGTGACAGTGTCTGAACAAGTCACTTACCCTCCAGATGGCTCTCTGCCCAGCTGACATGGATGCAATGTGAGAGGGTGGGGAGGGTGGGGGAGGGGTGTCACAGAAGGTGCAGTGTCTGCAGAGGCGCCCCCAAACCCTGAAAAAGCACTTCCCAACACCAGGTGCTGTGTTATTTGTTGAGCTCAGGAAATGCCGGCTGATTTCCACACACGCCTCACTAAGTCCCTAATTAGGAAGGAGATCCACTGTCACGAAAACCACATGTCTCATCCCCAAGCCAAATGGAATGGTTTCTGGATGGGCCCCTCTTGTGGAATAGGCGGGGCGGCCTCCTTCCCTGGCAGAGATGACCCAGGAGGGCGGATTCCCCAGTCTAGGAGGATGAAGGGGCTGGAGGCTGCAGGCACTGAGCAGGAAGACCCGAGCAGCTGGGCCCAAGTCAGGGACAGGGGCTTGGGCTTAGCAGAGATGGCAAATGCCCAACCCAGCTGCCACGGCCCCATGCTAGGACCCCACACCAGGGCCAGACCCCGGCTGCCAGGCTGGCAGGCTCCCCTTTGCAGCTGTGAGGCTGCCCAAACCAGCGGCCTGGCATATCCAGCAAGCTTTTCCCTTTCCTTCCCTGGTCTCTCTCCTTGCTTCCCTGTCTCAGTCTGTGCACATCTGTCTCTGTCCCAACCTAGTCTCTGTCTTGTGTCTTTCTTTTTTCTCTCTTTCCTGGTTTCTTTCCATCTCTTTGTCTAGGAATAGGATGGGGGGAAAGGAAGATTAGACGGGACCCCAGAGGTATCCTAGACAAAATTGAGAGGGATTTCACTCCAACCCATTCAGCGCTTAGAGGAGGGAGAGGCAGGGTCCTGGGAGCAGGTTCAGCTTGGGGGTAGGAGAGATATGCAGCATGGATCGCTGGAGGTGTCTGTCCTCAGAATGCAGTGCCCTTGGGGAGAGGGGCGAAGGGGAAGTGGGGTCACCAGCAATCACTGGCTTTTCTCACTGACGACATTAGGATCCCCTTGAATAGATGGGCCTTTCCTTAGGTCCTGAGCCTATGCTGGAGCTGGGGACAGAAAGAATGAGGCAGGACCCCCGTTCTGAGGGCGCTCCACATGGGGAAGGGCTAAATCAGTTACCACGCAGTTTCAAGCACCCCGCAGCCAAGGGCAGTCAAGGGGTAGGGACAGGCAGTGGGCTCAGCTACCTCTGTCCTCTGGAGAGGCAAAGGCAGAACGGAGCCTAGACTGCTACAGCTTTCTAGGCTAAGAGGAGGGGGATACGATAGAGTGTGTCCAGGGAGCAGTGGGCATTTGCTCTGTCTAAGCACAGGGAGTGTGGGAAATGGGCAGAGACTCACAAGGAAGGGGTGAAAATCATGTCTATGCAAGAAGTTTCCTAAGCCAGAAGCAATGGCAGCCCCCAAGTGGCAGAAGCTGTAGGAGGGGAGGCCCTTGAACATCTGTGGAAAGGGAAAGTGAGCCTGTAACTTACCTTCTGCGGAGAAGGGAAATGAAGGATGTCGCTGTTTGCCGAGCAGAACAGGGAGTGTGTCTACCTGAAATTCTGTTAGAAAATGGCATGGAGATGAGCTGGCTTCATTCATAAGGGAGGCAGTGGAGGACCCCAAGTTGGGCTTCATTTCTACGTTAAGAGCAGCACCTTATTTTGATGTGACTGCTTCTGTAATTGGGTGGAGCATTTGCAGCCAAGGGACAGAGTAATGTTAGTGGAGGATGAGATAAACTTAGTGCCTCTGGCAATTTGACTTCATGCCCACTTTGGGATCATGAGCCTGCCCTGGCCCAGTCATGCCCAAGATCTTCTTCCCGCCCATCTCCCGAAGTGCTCCAATGAGAATGAAGAGAATGAAGACATGAGAATGACAAAGCTGTCATTGTGCCTGTGAGGAAACTGAGGACAAGATGGGGGAAGATGCTTCCTCAAGGTCACAGAAGATGCTAGAATTAAGTCAGGCTCTTGGCTCTGCCAAGCACGTGTTCATCAATCTGTCTGTCCCCCTAGGGTAGGGCCACTCCTGGCTTCCTTGGAGAGTTGGAAGGATTTGTTCTGTAGGTAGGTCCTGAGTATGAGCTGATGACCTGAGAGGCAGTCATCCATACAGAGGAGGGGCTGGGAAACCCAGTCACAGAAACTAAAGAGCTTCTGAAGATCATCTCTCATGCCTATAGCGGGCCCTTCACTGTCACGGCCACTTAGTCACCGGGTCTGCATCCCAGATGAGGAAACTGTGGATGAAAAAGGACAGGGGATCTGATTAAAGGCTACCACCCAAACCAGTCTCCTACCTCTAAAGCTTATCCCTTTTCTCCATCCTATCAGAGGGACACAGATACTTGCGCTTGCAGATTGTCACATGATTTGGGTGTGGATAGTGTATATGCATTTGTAGTGTACACACCCGAGCATATGCACAACACACACACTCACATGAGCATGCACACCACTTTTTAAAATCTCCACTGGCTCTCTTTGCCTGGTGCTGCATGGAAAATTAGTATTATTGGTGTAGGCACTAATCCCTTTCATTTGGATCCAAGCAAATGACAGGATTAGTCTCCATCACTGCCACAGCTAAACCCCAGGGCTCTCCCTGATGCCTTGAATAAAAGTCAAGATGACCCACTTTCTCTGGCTATTCCCTGTCAGGCTGCTTTGCCTGGGAAACTGTCAGTCTGGTAAATATCACGGGCTTGGTGGGCTGGTTCTGGCTTCCACTCCTGCCCCTTTTGACTGCCCAGGCTGGCTATGGGGCCATGCCTGAGGGTCCTGCTCCAAATGCCAGGGTTCAGCTGCCTATATGCAGACAGACCTGTCTGCCTAGAATGCCAGTGTTGACAGAGAAGCCCAAGTACAGACCAAGGACACTCACTCCTTCAACAAGCATTTCCTGGGTCCCCAGTCGGCATCAGGCACAGGAGCTCAGATGGGAGCTTAAAAGGACAAGGGAGCTGCCCCGTGAAGATCCAAGTTTGGAAAGAAGCTGGTCATGAAAACAAACCCAGAAATAAACAGCAGAGCAAGCCAAGTGTTCTCTGCGAACAGAGAAAGGAACAATTACTTCTGCTGGAAGGATCAAGGAAAGCTTTTCAGAAGTCTCTGGAGTGGAGACTGGAATGCAAATTAGAATTTGCTACATCAAGAAGTGAGGGAAGGGCACTCCAGGTGGAAGAGACAGCTGAGCAAAGGCAGGGAGGCAGCCAAGCGCAGTGTGGAGGAGAGTGGCTGGAAGGGCAGCTGGCGCTAGGTCCTAACTAGCGTTGGATCCCAGAGGAAGAGATACCTTTGACCTCCAGGCAAAGGTCAAAGGATACAAAGGGAGTTTTAAGAGAAGTCACTGCAAGATTGAAACAGCCTTCCACCCTGGACACATGTGGCAGTCCATGCTGAGCGTTCCTACCTGCTAGGCATCTAACGCCCACCAATGGATGCCCTGCCCTCACCTCCTTCCTGGGGTTTCCCTTCTCATCTCCAGTCACCAAGTACTGTTGAGTGCAAATGTTGATCTCTGTCACAGGATCAGTGACAGGGCATTTGCTTGTGGCAGGAGAGAAGGAACAAACCCCAAAGTCTGCTGCTCCAGGGATAAAAAGCCAGCCTGGCAGGCTTGCTTCTGAGTTTTGCAGAGGAACAAATCCCAAACAGACATTTGACTTTGACCTCTTGCCTCCAAAAGCCGTGGTTGATGGAGACAGCTGTGCCTGCCTCTGCATTGCTGGGCATTCCAGGAGCAAGGGCCCTCCACACCTGAGGCCCCCGGTTATTCAGGGGCTAGGCAACCACCTCTGAGCCTGGAGTCAGAGTACTGCCTCTGTGCTGTTCCACTCTGCCAGGCCTCACCATGGCGGATACATGGCAGGAAAGGCAGCCACAGTTGTGGCCTTGGTGCCTCTCTGACTCAGTGGCGAGCCCTGTAAGGCTTCTGCTTGTGGCTCTCTGGCACCAGTTAATGGGTGGCCACAGACCCAACACATCTTCCTTGTTCCCAGCACAGCCTTCCTGGAGGTTACAGGGAGGCATGGTAAACCTCAAGAGCCCCAGACAAGCAATTGGTTACAGTCTTTTATCAATCTGATGAAGACATAATTTCAGTATAACAGACCACACCCACTCAAAGGCATTCTTTGATGAGTTCGGATAGATGCAACCACATCACAATGACGATTCAGAGTATTTCTATCATCCCCCAAAACTTCTCCCTTCCCCTTTACAATTAATCTTTTCCTCCACTTCCACCTCCAGGCAACCATATCTGCTTTCTGTCACCTAAATTAGAATTTTCTAGTTTCATATACATGGAATCATATGATATGATGACTATCCTTTTTGTGTCTGGCTTCTTACACTCATGGTTCTGTTTTAAAGATCCAACCTTGTTGCCTATATGTGTTATTCACTCATTTTTATTGCTGAGTAGTATTCCATCAGATGGATACACTACAATATGTTTATCAATTCACCTATTGATATACTTGGATTGTTTATAGCTTTTTCTAGCTTTTTAGTTCTTTGAATAAAGTGTCTTTGAATATTCATGAACATGACTTTGTATAAGCACAATAATTTTCTTTTTCTTGGATCAATAAAATTGAAATTTCTGGATAATATGGTAAACAGAAGTTTAACTTTACAGGAAACTGTCAAGCTGTTTTCTGAAGTGGTTGTACCCTCTTACAGCCCCACCAACAGTGCATGAGTGTTCTAGTACCTCCACATTAACTGCCAACACTTGTTATGATCAGTCTTTTTAGTTTCAGCCATTCTCTTCGGTTTATTTCATTGTGGTTTTAATTTGTGTGTCCCTGACAACTAAAGATTAGCATCTTCTCACATCCTGATTTCGGTCCTGAGTCTGCCTCTTTCCAGAATGCACAAGACACTTCATATCTCTGGATTTTCATGTCTGGAAAAACTGGGTACCAATCTCTAGTATCCAGCCAGTCCCATTACCAGACCTTTATAAAGATGGTATCAGATAGTGTGTGTGTGATCTTGTATACCACAGTGCACAAAAGTACTTCCAAGGTATAAAACTCATCCATAGCACTCGGTTATTTGCCTTTTAGTTTCATCATCTCACTGCAGTAGCCTCCTTACTAGTTTTTCTGATACTCATTTTCCCTCCATTTCATCCCCGACATGGAGGTCAATATGGTTTAGCTGAATCATCACCAGAACTTGAACTTCCTTTGTGCTTAACACCATCCCAGATCTTGCTATTGCTACGGAATCCATCTCATTAGTTCAACTAATTACAAATCGAAAACCTATCTACTGTTCCAGGTGCTGGGAATAAAGGGTTAAATAGAGCTGACAGCCCCTGTCCTCAATAGAAAACCCATTTTCCTTATTTTATAAAGGTGACCCAGGGAGATGAATAGGCTGCCAAAGTCACCTAGCAAGCCAGCAACAGAGCAGAGATTAACACCAAGTCCACTGCCCTTGGTCCTGAGATTTTTCTACCACTTTCAACATTTTTCTCCCCCTTTCCTCTGGCTGACTTCTTAGAGTCACAGTGGGCCAGAGCTAAGGAGAGGCAGCCTGCAGAGACACTATAGAAATCCACCCCCCTTCTCATGGGGAGCTCAGGGGGGGAACTCCACTGGGGCCCCTGAGCCCAACTGCCCCTTTTTTCAGATGCCTTGTCACAAATAATTGCTTCTTGTCAAAGTCCAGACCTGTGACTAGTTGGTAAATGGTGCCGTTTGCTCCTGCCTCCTTTCCCCGAGGCACCTCTTGATTTCCAGCCTGCGAGATGCTCTGTCTGCTACGAGCAGGAGCAGAGCAGCAATCTCGTTAGGTTGCTTGTGGCTGTCAATCTCCCTGTAAATGGGGAAGCCTTGCACGGTGACATTTAAAGAGGGCTCTGCTATAAATCCCAGCCTGCATTGCCCCCCCCCACCCCCACAAGTTCCTTGGCTATTCTAGGCCCAATGCCACAGAATGTCAGAGTGGAGAGAGAGACCGATGGAGACACCTGAGTCCAAGAAAGCAGAACAGATGTGCTCAAGTGCAGACATCAAGCAAAGGAGAGAGATGTTACTAGGAACTCAGGCCTTATATTTTGAGTATCTCTTATCTCCCTCTGTATCACACCCTGGCTCTCAAGAGGAATACTAGCACCACTCCCACACTCCCCAGGACCCCAGATTCCTCCCCACATCCACCCTGGACTGGGAAAAGCCTCCTCCAATGGTTCCCCACCCCCCTCATCTGGCATGTATCAGTCTACATGCAACAGCAGATCCTTGACGCCACTCTGGTTATATCAAGCAGTAGTGGGTCGAATGCAGGAATTGGGTGCTTACAGCACCCATGGAAGGTCTGGAGGAGCAGACTGAGCTTCCATGAATAGAGCCAGAACACCACCTCTGGACCAATTCCTATTCACTTCCTCTGCCATCATCAGAAAGCTGGAGGCCCCAACTGCTGTCTCAAGGAGATACACTGTCTCAGCATGACCTGGAGATCAGGAAGCCACTGTCCCAGCTGTCTGTTCCAGAACTGCGCAGCCTCAGAGCCCCAGCCTGAAGGACTGGAGTGGGGGTATGAGACCAACCTGTGGTATCTGGCTCAGGTACTCATGGTGGCTTTCTCTAGGAAAGACATCCCTTTTGCTACATGAAACCAATCTCTCTGACCTATGCTCAAACTGTGGTATAGAGTTTTATTTACTTATTCTGAGTCTGTGGCTTGGCCTATAAACTTATAAAAGTAAAGTGTAGGGCAGAGCTTATGACAGAGTGGAAAACCCAGATTTACACCCAAGCTGCTCCTGAAGCCCCGTCCAGTATTCAAGAGCACAGACTCTGGAAGTGACCTGGGTCATCCCATCCCTTGAATAGTAAACTTAGCTCAAACCTTACCCCATATCCTTCAGGAGGTGCGATCTCCTCCCCAAGGTTTCTAAAAGTTATTGAGAGTTGGAAATAATGGTCACCTCCAATTTCCTGTTTCTGAAAAGTTATTAGTGTCGCTGCTTTTTGTCATTGAATTTTGGGTGATCCCTAATTAGCAAGATAGACCCTTTTCCTTTTTTTCTGCAAAATACCAGTCAAAGAAGGCAGCTGAGCATCCCAGGGCTGCTACTGCTGGTCTGGTGACAACAGCACGATCCCGCAGGTCTTCAGGTGTGTGTATTAGCCATCCCCGCTCGACCGACCACGCACACGTTCTCACGGCCAGCAGCCCACCCATTCTGTCCCTTGGGCATCTCCTTCCAGCTCCCCTTTCTCAGGCTCCTTCAGGACTTCCAGATTTAGTACTGTAGCTCCCAGGCCTGAGGGCCATCGTCTGCTGCTCGCTAAGGAGGACAAACCTCTGAGGAGAGCACCCACCCCTCCTTCACCAAAACTGGTAACACCCATAACAAACACAGAGAAATGCCAACTAAAGATTAGCACAGATGTTTACCACCACATGGATGAACTGAAAAGCAAGATGGGAAAATCCCCCCATGCCAGAAACAAAAGAAAATTCAAAGCCAGACGAGCGAGCAGGAGCTAATGCCAAATGTCCCACAGAGGTATAAGAACGGATAAAATGTTCGTGTTTTAGTGCCCAGGGAGGATGAGGAGTGAGGCAGCAGGCCCTGAGCACAAAGCAGGCTGGGAATCATCTCTCTGCTTAAAGCCAGCCAGCTGGGAAAGCTGTTCCCGCAGGAAGGTGAATGTGAGAAAATCACCACCTACCCCTCACAAAAGTAAGCCAGGCTCCCCTGTTCATGCGTGAGAAGGCAGATACCTGGGAGAAGCCAGAACTCTAAATCTGCTCCACGTGTGACAAAGAGCCCTAAAGCCATATCACTCACCAGGCGCATGGAACAGAATTGCAACAAAAACCTTCCCAGGTGCAGGAAAATCGCAAGGACCATGGCAAAGGCAACACCAAGCACAAACCATGGAGATGGAAAACAGCACCTTCCGAAGGAGAGCTGCTAAGGAGAACGGAGCCTATGATGAGACTCATCTACCAGGTCAACCAGGAAGTCTAGAAGGTGTCTTCTTAATACAGTCATCTATCAGTGGGCACTTAAGTTGTTTCCATGTCCTAGCTATGATAAATAACACTGCAAAATACATAAAATACAGAGACAATATTTAAAGAGATGTAAGTTGATAATCCTCCAGAATTGAAAATGAATATGAGTTGTTATATGAAAATTGTTGCAAAGCTCCAAGCAGGGTAAATATGACACATACTTAAATTTGCATTTAGAGGAGAGGATCAACACATATTCATGTAGGATATTATTTGAAGTATAAAAGAACTAGTAATAACACACCCAATAAGACACAGGAGAGAGGTAGAGGAAGGAGACTAACTTCCTTGTTTTTTTACAGTGGAAAATCTCTTAGGATATAAAATAAGAAATAAAACATAAAAGAATATTGTATACAGTTACAGGCAGCCACCATAGGAACTAAAAATACTCCATAAACCTTCCAAATTATTCGACGGAAAACCAATACACAAAGCAAACCACGGAAACACAGACCATGAAGTAAAAGACTTTTAAAAGAAGCATTAAAATCAGAAACCATAATATAAAATGACAGAACTGAGACCAAATGTTCCCTATCATATTATTAAATATAGTGAGATAAACTCACCTATTATTGATTTTTTTTAAATTTATTTTTTTGGATCAAAAGGTGAAACAACAAATATGGATTTGTGGAAGATGTTTGTTATTCCCTACCTCAAATCACCTCAGCCTCGCTGCTGATTTCAGCCATTCTAAAGTGAACGTCCAGAATCTGGATGCAGCATCCATGTGTGACTGTTCTGTCTGGGGCATCTTCAGTATTTTGAAGCTCTCTTGGGTCCACACGTGTGGAACTTAGAAGTGCAGGAAAACCAAAACCTTCAAGGAAACACCATGTTGGATGAAGTTCATCTATGAAAAAATATTCAACCCCATTAAGTCATAAGGGAAATGCAGACTAAGCTCAAGATGGGATATCATTTAATCATCATTTTAGGGGTAAAAATCAAAATCCATTAATGCAAAGGGATGTAGACTATATAGATCAACAAAACCTTTTATTTTTTAGTGTGAACATGGAAATTTGTAGTATCACATTGGAAACAACATGCCATTATCTTAGAAATTGAGCATTCGCATAGCAAGTGCATGCCAAAGTGTATTCCCCAGAGAAATTTTTGCAAATCTACTCTAGGACCATTAGTAAGTATATTGATGGCAACACTTCATATTAGCAAAAACATGGAAATAATAAAATATTCATAGGCAGGATAATGTCTAAATAAATTGTGGGGGCCTCCCCGGTGGCGCAGCGGTTAAGTGCTGCGCTGTGGAGCTGTCGGGCAGCGGCGACGCGAGTTCAACGCTCGGCCAGGGAGAATCCCACATGGCGCGGCAGACCTCTCCTGCCTTGCCCGCTGCTCCCCTCAGCATTGTATTTCTGATCTGCCTGTTCTGCTACCTGCTCTGTCTCTGGTGAACCCTCTCGCCACCCCACGCCTCTGGCCTGCACCCCAGCCTATATGTATAAATAAAAAATAAATCTTAAATAAATAAATAAATAAATAAATAAATTGTGGCATATTTATTTATAAAGGGTGTAATATTAGGCAGCAGTCAAAATGAATAAACCACAAGCACATGCAACAATATAACCATATCTACAAAATATAATGTTGAGTGAAAAAAGTAGATACCATAAGAGGATCATCTTATAAAGTTATTAAAATCAAATACTAAACAATGTAAGTTTCAGAAAAATAACTATGATGCAACAGAACTGCACTGACAAAGAAGGGGAACAACCAAAATCATATTTGATAAAGAAAGATTGAATGCTTTCCTCCAAGATCAGTAACAAGAAAAGGATTCTTCTTCAACTCTTCAACATTGACCTGGAGTTTCCAGTCAGATCAGTGAGCAAAAAAAACCCGAAAAAATAGAACCTCTATTGGAAAGGAAGAAGTAAAACATTCTCTATTCGCAGGTGACATAATCTTTTTTTTTTTTGTACATGTATTATTTAATCCTTACAATAAACCTGTAGGATAGGTGCTATTGTTATCATCCCCAGTTATTTTTAATTATTTATTTCATTCCTTTTATTTTTTTTCCCCCACTACCACCCTTTACACCTCTTTGACCCTCTTCTTTCTCTTTTCTTTAAACTCAGAAATCTCACTCTGTTTATTAGTGTTGGCTAGTTTTCATAAATATTTTGCTTTGTTAAATTAGTTGCTATATATATGAATGCCCAGTGTTTGTCTTTGTTATTCTGACTTGCTTTACTACACATAATTCCTTCAAATTCCCTCAATTTCTCTGTAAAAGGTAAAATTTCATCTTCCCTTATGGCTGAAAAGTATTCCATTGTGTGGCTATACCATGTCTTCTTAATACAGTCATCTATCAGTGGGCACTTAAGTTGTTTCCATGTCCTAGCTATGATAAATAATACTGCAAAAAACATGGTAGAGAAGATAATTTTTTGAGTTGATAATTTCATGTTCTTCAGATAAACATCCCAAAGTGGATCCCATCTGGACCATACCATATTTCTATTTTCAGTTTCTTAATGTAATTCAATATCACTTTCTGAAATTAAGTATTGCAATATATATGTAATACATGCAGATAATGCTATATATGGCTGCTAATGGGCATGTGCATTCTTTTGAGCATGACAAAAATATTCTCAAACTAAACTTTTAGGTGATGGCTGCACAGCCCTAAATACGTTAAAACCATTGAATTATAAACTTTAAGTTTGTGAATTGTATGATATGGGGATTATATCTCAATAAAAGAGTTTAAGAAACAACAGGTGGGAAAGTAAGAAAACATAAGCATAGGATTTATTACATTGCTTGGTTGAGGTGAAAGGAAGCAGAAGGATGGATGTAACATAATTGAAAAGGTTGATAGAAGTTATCAAAGTTCTAGTCTCATTGTGTGGTAGGTTCATAGATCTTTATTATTAAAAGATAACAAATAACCAAATAATAAATATAGATTAGAAGAGGGTTATGTGTGGGCCAATAATGGAATGTGTCATAAACTAGGCACATGATTGAGACCCACTGTGGAACACCTGTGATCCAAGAAAAAATAATTAAAATGAAGAGTTAGGAAACACCAGTAATGAATACACTGTCAAGGAGAACTCATGGTTACAGCTAAAGCAGTGCCCAGAAGAAACTTTATAGCCTTAGTTATTTTACTAAATAAGAACAAACAGAAGTTAATTCAATTTAAAAGTTACACAAAGACCAAAATATGAGGCATGAGGAAAGCAGAAGGAAGGAATTAGTAAAGATAAAAGCACAAATGAATCAATTATAAAATAAGAGACAGAGAAATTAGTATATTCAAAAGTAGGTCATTAGAAAAAGCCAAAATCTAGTTTCTTGAAACAGAAAAAGTTCCCCAGACAAACAGAGGGGGGAAAAGCAGTAAAATCACAAATACACAAAAAGTAGAGTTGAAAAATGGAGACATAATCAAACCAACCGTAAATACTAAAAAATAAATTCTGCAAATAAATTTGAAAACCTGTGTGAGACCAATAATTTGTTAAATAAAATGTAGTTTATATAGTTAGAAAATTTAACAAAACCAATTCTCAGAAAATAAATCGGGGAAAATGGGAAAGAACTGTTACTCCACTCCCAAAAGGACAAAATCCAGTAGTTTCCCAGGAAAAAATTTCAGACTTTTTAACAGTTTTTGTTTCTGTTTTTGTTTTATTTTTAAATTAAACTTTTAATTTTGAGATAGAGATTCATATGCAGTGGTAACTATTAATACAGAAAGATCGTTTATGCTGTTTACCTAATTTCTCCCAATGGTGACAACTTGCAAAATCACAGGGTAATACCACAACCAGGATATTGGTGTTGATAGCAATAAAAGGAAGAACAGTTCTACCACAAGGAAGATCCTTCATGTTTCCCTTTGATGGACAGACCTACTTCTTTCTCACCAATCCCCTCCCCATCCTCCTTTAATCCCTATTAATCATTCATCTGTTCTCCATCTTTGTAATTTTGTCACTTCCAGAAAGTTATATGAATGGACTCATGCAGTGTATAAACTTTTGCCACTGTGTTTTGTTTTGTTTTCTTTTCTTTTGTTTTTACTCAATCTAGACCCCTGGAGATTCACGTATCAGGAATTTGCTCCTTTCTATAGCCAAGTAGTATTTACTCCTTTGTATGGGTATACCAAAGTTTGTTTAACCATTCATCCATTAAAGAACATCTGGGTTGGGCCTCCCTCATGGCCTACGGGTTAAGTCTCAGCCCTATGGCCACTGTGAGTTCAATCCCCAGCCAGGGAGCTGACCCATATGGTACAGCAGACCTCTCCTGTCTCCCTGCTGCTCCCCTCAGCAGTACATTTCAGTAGATCCACATGTTCTGCTCCCCACTCTGTCTCTGATGAATCCTCTCACCCCCACACCTCTGGCCTGCACCCCTGTTCTTCTATGCAAAAATAAATAAATAAAATCTTAAAAAAGGAACATCTGGGTTATTTCTAATTTTGAGCCATTATGAATAAAGCTGCCAGAACCATTTGTGTACAGGTTTGTGTGTAAGTGTATGTTTTTATGTCTCTGGGTAAATGCCTAAGGACAATTTCTGAGTGCAGGTCATCGGATGTTCAGGTTTATAAGAAATCACCATTTTACATTCCCTGTACCATTTCACGCTCCCCCAGCAATGCATGAGTGATTCAGTTTCTCTGCACCCTCACAAGTATTTGCTGTCATCACCATTTTTTCTTTTAACCTTCTGATAGCGGTGTAGTGACGTATCATTTAATTTGCATTTCCCTAATGGCTAATGAAGTTGAACATCTTTCCACACGCTTATTTGCAATCTGTCTATACTTTTCAGTAAAATGTCTGTTCATGTCTTTTACCCATTTGCTAATTAGATTGGTTTCTTTTTAATTTTAAGAGTTCTTTAGATATTTTACATATGGGGCCTCTGTCAGAGATGCGATCTACAAATATTTTCTCTCAAGTTTTTCACTGGTGTTTTCATTCACTCAATAGGGTCTTTTACAGAACAAACATTTTTAATTTTGATGGTGTTCAATTTATTGATTTTTCCTTTGTATGGATCATGTTTTAGGTGTCTTCTCTTGGCCTCGCCCTGGATCCTGAACATTTGCTTGGTGCATACAACTTTAGGATTGTTATGTTTCCCTGGAGTAGACTGATCCTTTCATTATTCTGTAATGTCCATCTTTGTTTTTAATAATTTTCATTGCTCTAAAGTTTACTTTATCTGATCATAATATAGATGGTCCCTTTCTACATTAATGTTCATGTGATACCACTTTTCAGTTCTTTGATTTTCAGTCTACCTATGTTTTTTGTGTTTGTGGTGAATTATTTCTATGTAGGATGTTATTCGATAATGTTTTCAAATCTACTTTGCCAATATCTCTGTTTTATATTTGGTATACCTAGACCATTTTTATTTAAGTTAATTATTAATATGAATCCCACCTTGATTTACTTTTTTTTTTTTAGTATATCATTTTGTAGAATTGTTTTGGTGGTTGCTCTAGGTGTTATAAAATGAATGCACAACTTGTCACAGTGCACCTGTGTTGACATTAATACTGCTTGGAATAAAATTTAGAAAACAAACTTATACTTGGGTCCATTTACCCTCCCCAGTTTTTAATATATTTTTGTAAGTATGTATGAGCACCATATCAGATGGGTCATAATTTTTGCTTCAAATATCAAGTACAATTTAAGAAACTCATGAAAAGTAGGAGAGTCTATTTTATTTACCCCGGTTTTTACTTATCCCAACATTCTTTTCTTTTTGGGAAGTTCCAACGCTACTGTTGTCACTTCTTTTCTGTTTAAAAAAAAAGATCCTTTAGCCATTCTTTAAGGGTAGGCATGCTAGAAAAAATCAGTTTTCCTTCATCTGAGAATCTCTTTACTTCCTCCTTGATTATGAAAGGATATTTTATCTGGATATAAGAGCTGCTGATGACAGTATTTGAAAAATGCTGGGCTACTTCCTTCTGGTCTCCGTGACTTCAGAGGGGAAATTGTTGCACAAATTGGTGTTTCCCTGTAGGCTTTATTGTTTTGTTTTGTTTTTTCTGGATATTTCAAATTTTTTTCTTTGTCTTTAGTTTTCAGAAATTAAATTACGATGTGTCTAGTTAAGGATTTCCTCGGTCTTCTCTTATTTGGCATTCACTCTGCTTTTTGAATCTAGATGTTTATGTTTTTCACAAAATTTAGGAAGTTTTCAACCTTCTGTGAGGTTTTGGTTTTTAATCTGATCTTTATTACTCTGGATCACCCTTTTCTGGGTCTCCAAGGACACAAATATTAGTTCTCTTATTGTCCTCCAAGTCCCTGAGATTCTGTTCACTTTTTTTTTTTTTTTCAGTATATTTTCTCTGTGAAGATCAGATTGGTTAAATTCTATTGGTCTGTTCTCAAGTTCTCTGATTCTATGCTCTGTCATCTCCAATCTACTATTGGGCCTGTCCGGGGAGCTTTCATTTGTTATTGTATCTTTCATTTCTATAAGTTCTATAAATTCTATTTCCTTGCTGAGATTTTAAATTTTTTCATTTGCTTTAAGAGATTTCAAAATTGCTTGTTGAAGCATTTTTATGACTACTTCAAAATCCTTGTCGGATGATCGTAACATCTGATCATCTCAGCGTTGTCTATCCTCCTTCAGTGTGGTTTTCTTCTTCTTATTTTCTGCAGGCAGTCCCCCTGTTGCGATATAGCAGAGGGGTGGGTAGGAGTGTAAGTTCAGCTTCCTGCTGAGCCTCACTGCCACCAATGAGAGAGTAAGTGGAGAGCTGACTCATACGATTTTGTTGCAGGAGGCTGGGGGAGGAAGCTTAGCTGCCCCTCCCTGCTGGGTCCTGCTGATGTTATGACACCAGAGGAGGGAAGGGAGAGAACAGAGATTCCAGCTAGACCCACCTGTCACTATCTCACTCCCTCCTCATCATGGTTCTGTTTCTTACTGGACCCCACTGATACTCCTTTGGTGTATCCTTTGGAGCAGTCACTGCTTCCACCAGGCCAGTAATGGAAAACCAGCTCCCTGCTCAGCCAGGTCAACACTATCCTTTATATATAATCAACAAACGCTTAGAAAATGTAAAAAATTTACATCTGAGGGAATAAACATACCAGAAATTTTCAACATTCATATAAAGAAAGTTTTAAAATAACAAAGGACCTAGATGGAAGTTTGACAGATGGGAATATATATTCTTTTGGGTCACCAAAAATGCAATAGTGTAACATGCCAATCTTCTTATCACAAATAAATGTAAGTAATCACAACAAAAATGACAATGTGATTTTTTTCCCCTAATTTGACACTGTGATTTTTTTTAATCTTTGAAACAATCACAAATTTTTGAATAATCGAAAGTATCTTACAAGAACTCTTACCTTAACCATTTGAAAAGAAATTGCCAACATATGGCCTATACCCTTGGATACAATAGTGTGCTTTGTGTATGTTCTTTCAATAACCACAATAATATATATGTATGTAATATGTATAACTATTGAATATTTAATATAGATAGTAATGACTGAAATAAGAAATTAACATCTGACAAGAGTTTGACATTCAAAATATAAATAACACGTAAGTGAAGAACAACAAAATAAAACCCAATTAAAAGGAGGGCAGAGGTTCTGAATAGATATTTCTCCCAAGAAGACATGTAAATGCCCAACATGCATATGAAAAGATGTTTGTAATATTCTATTATTTGAAAAATGCAAATCAAAACAACAATGGGAAATCACCTGACACCTGTGAGAATAACTAGTATCAAAAGACAAGAAACAGCTAGTGTTGGAGAAGATGGAATGAAAAGGAAACTTTTTTCTGGAGTGAGGATGTAAATTGAGGAAGCTGTTATGGAAAACAGTGTGGAATTTCCTTAAAAAGTTAAAAATAGAAATTCCATAAAACTCAGTTCCCTCACTTACAGGTATTTACACAAAGAACATGAAAAACATTAATTCAAAGAGTTGTAAGCACCCCCATATTCATAACACTATTTACAATAGAGCCTCCCTGATGGCGCAATGAGTTAAGCACAGCACTATGAAGCTATCCAGAGCCACTGCAGCACGAGTTCGATACCTGGCCCGGGAGATTCCAACATGGCACAGCAGACCTCTCCTGCCTCACCTGCTGCTCCCCTCCACAGTGTATTTCAGTTGATCTGCCTGTTCTGCTCCCTACTCTGTCTCTCGTGAATCCTCTCACCACCCCACACCTCTGGCCTAAACCCCAGCTTGTATGCATAAATAAATAAATCTTTAAAAGAAAACACACTATTTACGATAGCCAACTTTGGAAAGAAACTAAATGCCCATCAAAAGACAAATGGATAAAGAAAATGTAATATATATAGCTATACACACACACACACACACACAAATATATATATATATATA